>JAADXK010000020.1:0-70522 GCA_023337805.1 Globisporangium barbulae | reverse complement strand
GTTCTTCGGGTCGAACGTCTCCTTGGAGCAGACGAAGTAGCGTTGCTCGAACGTGCCGCCGCCGCCGTTCGCGCGGAAGTGGTCGAGCTCCTGCGTGATGTACTTCTCCTCGCAGAACTGCACCATGTCTCGCGTGCCGTCTTCCTTCGCGGGGTACATCATCGCAGCCGAAGCGAACTCGACCGAAGCCTGGATCGTAGGCGGCGCGAGAAAAGCGTCAGGCGGGGGCGAGACGCTAAGGCTCAGCGCCGTCGCGACGAGCACGACGCCTGCGACCAGCAGCAGCTTGCTGTGGTGGTGCAAGCGACTCACGAACGAGTTGCCCTTGCGGCGGTGCTCTCGCGCCTGCTGGCGCTGGTGCTGCGTGGGCAGGAACACCGTCGTCTCGGTCGCTTGGAGCTTCGCCATCGTCGCCGAAGATGATCGAATGAGCGAGCCGCAGCCTGAGCAGCTACCAAGCGTACCTATCGAAACATTTTGATCTTTGTAAGATTGCGTACTGTTCAACTGCACTTTGCCGAGTGAATAGTGTACTTCTCCCACTTGTTGGACGTCTTTCATGTCAAACCATGACCTTCTAGCGGAAATTGGTTAAACGGGCGACTGACTGAACGTCACAGCGTGGAATCACTCTGAGCAACCACAGGCGACCACAGCAGCAGTAGCAAGTGCCGACTGACGGAGGCGGTGTGCGGCGAGACCTCTTGAATGCAAATTGACGGTGCTCAAGCCGACGCTCAACGACACGATGTAACTAAAGGATGACCGGTCGACGAGGATCGGACATGTCCTCAGGCTCACGAGACAAACGCTGTGTATCGTGCATGACCTACGGGCCAAGTGACAAACGACGCCTAGACTCAGCTTGGCAGCTTACCTCCGCGGCTTGACTCACACCGTGCATACCAAGTTCGGTAGCCCGGCTGGTGCAAACTGCATTCGCACGAGTCTTGGTATCAATACTAAAGTGTGACTGCGCACCTCCGCGAGATTAGTGTGCTGGATCTACAAATGCAAGTTCCTGTCAATGGGCGACAAGCGAATTCGTTGGCTTCGCATCATTCACGACTGAGTACTTGCAAGTGTCAAGTGGCGTTCTGTCCATGAAGCAACGCAATGGTCCTGTATAAGAGTCAAATTTCGATCCTTAATAATACAAACATCAAGATTAGTCTCTTATTGAGTGCATTTCTGTCTTAAGTGCCATAGCATACATCTACAGGTTTAGCAAGTAAATTTCCTTTTTAAAAGTGATGCCTGATTTGTGCATACAGATATCAAGAGTAAAATAGAATCTGATCTGCGCAGATTGATTGCGTAAGCCGATAGTGCGTGATCCAATCAGAACCTTCTCGAGTTCTGGCCAATCAGAACCTTCTCGGAAGAGCTCTTTTGGGCACTCGACACTTCCCTCGACGAGCGACAAGCGAAGCCGAAGAAGCGCTCGTTGTCGACGCTCACTATCGCTTTCCGAGTCCCAAGCAAATCCCTTCCCCTCCATCAGCAACAGCAGTAGCAGCAGCTCCTTGATCCCTGAAAGCCAGCAGCAATGGCCATGTATGTTGTCGCGTTCTCGCCTTCTTGCTCGATCGATGCAATGGACGCAATGCTAACTGCTGGATGTGTGTACAGATCGTGTTGTGTCTGCGGCGTGCAGATCGAAGCGAACGCGCTCAACATGTGCAAGTCGTGCATCGCGATGGAGACGGACGTGGCCGAGGGCATCGAGCTGGACGCGGAGCTGACGCAGTGCAAGGGCTGCCTGCGCTTCCAGCCGCGCGGCAAGGGTCAGGCGCACAGCAGCGTCGCGGGCGCGTGGCTCGCGGTCGACTGGGAGTCGGCAGAGCTCATGGCGCTCTGCCTCAAGAGCGTGCACGGGTTGCAGAAAGCGAAGCTTATGGACGCGGCGTTCATCTGGACCGAGCCGCACTCGAAGCGCATCAAGATCAAACTTTCGCTGCAGCGCGAGGTGCTTAATCACGCGCTGATCCAGAACTCGTGCATCGTGACGTACACGATCCGCAGCGTGCAGTGCCCGGACTGCATGAAGAAGTACCAGAACAACACGTGGCGCTCGCTCGTGCAGATCCGCCAGAAGACGGATCACAAGCGCACGTTCCTGCGCCTCGAGCAGGTGATCCTCAAGCACAAGGCGCACAAGAACGCGATCGGCATTGCGACCGTGAAGGAGGGCATGGACTTTTACTTTGGCTCCAAGTCGACGGCCGAGCGCTTCATCCACTTTATGACGGCGCACGTGCCCATGCGCTCGAAATCCTCGAGCAAGCTCGTGTCGGAGAACGTGCACAATGCGACGGCGAATCTGCAGACGACGTACAGCATCGAGCTCAGCCCCGTGTGCCGCGACGACCTGCTGATTTTGCCGCCCAAGCTCGCGCAGAGCTCGGGCAACATCTCGCCCATCGTGCTGTGCGCGCGCACGACCGCGATGATCCACGTGGTAGACCCACGATCGGGCCAGAAGGCCGAGATCTCGGCCGATAAGTACTGGAAGATGCCGTTTTTGCCGCTCGAGACGAGTCCAGCCATGATCGAATTCATCGTGCTGAACGTCGAGCCGCTCGCCGAGCACGAGTACCGCAACAAGGGCCAGCAGCAACAGCAGCAGGACGCGCGCTTCGTGGTCGCGGACGTCGAGATCGCGCGCGTGAGCGACTTTGGCGTGAACGACACGACGTTTATCATCCGCTCGCACCTGGGTGCGCTGCTGCAGGCGGGCGACAGCGTCAAGGGCTACGACCTCACGACGTCGAACTTTGGCACGCGCCACATGTACTCGCTCAAGGAGGAGCTCCCGGACGTCGTGCTCGTGCGCAAGGTCTTCCCGCGTGAGCAGACCGGCGGCGCCGGCGGCAAGGAGAAGAAGCTCAAGACGCTTGGCACGTTCCGCCGTGCCAAGATCTCCAAGTCCGAGCAGGCGCGTCTCGAGCAGGAGCTCGAGGACTTTACGCAAGAGTACCTCGAGGAGGTCGCCGAGGAAGAAGACGGGGGCGAGTACGGCGACGACGAGGACGACGACGAGGAGGATGACGATGAAGACGACGATGAAGAGGATGAAGCCGAGGACCTGGGCTACGTGCAGATGATCGAGGCGATCAAGATCGAGTAGGTGCGAGTGTATTTTATCATGGAACAACTCAATGACACAAAAGCTGGCAGTACATACCATGTGACCGACGTCTTCTCGTCAATGCACTGGTGGTTGAAAATGTGCTCAAGAGAGTGGCACGGATCTGCCCGTGGTCTTCAAGTCGGAAGGACTGACGATGGCATTGGCGATAACCACGTGGCGCTAATGACCGCATTCTGAGAGAGCGTGAGCGTGTTCCTCAACAGCTCGCAGCACGAGTCGTGTCTCTTCCCAATGCCGCAGTCGAACGCCTCGGTGCTCGCGTCCTTCTTCGACTACATTGCGTGCTCGGAGCTCTTCATGCCCATGACCGCCGACGGCATCCACGACGTCTTCCCGCCCACGCCCATTGACGTGGTCCGCGACGACGCGCGGTGCTTTGCTACGTGGGGCGTCCACCTGCGCGTGGACTGAGGCTCCACTGAGTACGACGGCGTCGATGCGCTGCGCAAGGAGAGCAACATCGTGTTTAGCAACGGGGACTTGGACCCGTGGTCGGCCACGGGTGTGCTTGAAAGTCTCACAGACTCGGTCGAGTACCTGCCGATCAAAGGCGCGGCGCACCACTTGGACTTGTTTTTCACGCACCCACTGGACCCACCGGGCCTCACCCAGACACGAGACTGAGAAGCAGCACATGAGAAAGTGGATGAGCGAGTTCTATGCTGATGCGGCCATGCTACAGTGAGACGAATGCCAAGGTGACCTAGTAATCAATCCCTCATGACGATGTTAATGTGAGTGTTGTTTAATTCATTACCTGACGTACCTACCAGCCGTACTTGGCGTGGGTCTCGGCCTTGGTCTTGAGCGACACGCCCTTCTTGTCCATGAGCTCGTGCTCGCGCAGCTTGGCGTCAAACGCGAGCTGGTTGAGTTGGTGTTTCTGGCGCTGCATGCGGTTCGGCTTGGCCGTCGCCACCTTGGCGCCCGCCTGCGAGTTCCAGAAGCTCGCCTGCACCTTCACGTCGCTGGCGTTCTTGTCGCCGCTGCTGAGGCTATCGACCGGCGGTGCCCAGGCGTTCGGTGCGGGACCCTGGACCTCGATGATCTTGGTCGCGACGCTCTGGAAGTGGCCCTGCTGCAGCGCGCGCTCGAGGTCGCGGTCGCGGTTGCGCGCGCGCTTGCTGCTGCCAAACGTCTCGTCCTCGCCCTGGTGGAACGCCGGGTACTGATTCTGCTCCTGCCACTGCTGCTGCTCGTACTGGTACTGCTGCTGGTACTGCTGCGACAGGTCGTAGTAGCCCTGCTGCTCGTAGTACTGCTGGTACTGCGCTGTCGTCGCAGCGTCATCGTAGGTTGCAGCAGCCTGTTCGCTGTATTCCTGTGGGGCTGTCGTAGCAGCCGCTTCATCCTCATACATAGCAGCATCAGCTGTTGCACTTACAGCACTGGGCTGCTTGCTCTTCTTCTCCTCGATGATGTGCTTTGGCGGCGGCAGGAACGAGAGTCCGCTACTACCTTCAGCAGCGCCGTCGCCACCACGGGGCTGAGCACGAGGACGCTTGGCAGCGGCCGCCTTCTTCTGTTTCGTCAGCAGCGACTCGCCGCCGCCACCGACAGCAGCATCGTCATCATCATCACTGTCGCTGTCTCCCAACCCGCGGGAGGAGCCCGACTCGAGCAGCCGCTGGATGTCTGGGTGCAGGAAGAGCGCGGTCTTGGGCTTCTTGGCCACGCGGCGACGCTTGGTTGCTTTTGTTGCGGTCGTTGTTGGCGGCGGCAGCCCGAGCAACGCGATGGAGGACGATGCAGACGTCTGCACAACTGCTGGAGCAGGTGCTGACGGCGGTGGCGGACGCACCGTCGGCTGCGCTTCGTCCTCGGATGAGCTCGAGTAGTCGGGAACCAGCAACGACATCTTTGCGCTTGCTTCGCTTGGAGCTCTTTGTTGGTGAGTGGACGAGTTTGAGACTTTCTTTAATTGTGACTCATTTGAAACTGCTAGTTTGTATCAAATTTTAGAAACTTCAATGCGTCAAGATTAGCAAAAAATTGATTTAGCTGCAACAATTGGAATGTTTTTGAATATTTGTCTGCTTGCTGTCAAAACTGCAGCATTTACACTGGAAATTTACAATGTAGACAGTATTTCTGAATAAATTGCAAACACTGCAATCTCCTCGCTCATCAGAGCGCCCGTCTTGCCATCAATACTCACGTTACAACTCCACTCGCGCGCAGGGACTTCGTATATTGCTAGAAGACAAGCATTATCGCTCGGACGCGCTCAATATTCTCCTATGCTCTTGCGTCGTGTTCTCCTACTGCTGATTGTTGTCGTTGTCATGAGCTAAGGATCATCATCCATTGGACTGACTGCACACGTGCCAGCACCTTGGACAACAAGCGCTTGTCTATGGACCACAACATGTTTCCATGAGAAGGCAAAGCACCTCTTTCATATTTTTAAAACACAACCGATTGATTCATGCCAAGCAGCAGCCTCTTCTTCGATGCGCTCGCTTCTTTACGTACAAGACGCTCTTTCTCCAGCAGCGACAGCACACTTATTCGCTCTTGACCATGTGCTCGATGAGGTCGATGACACGGCACGAGTAGCCCCACTCGTTGTCGTACCACGACACGAGCTTCACGAAGTCGTCCGTGAG
Organism: Globisporangium barbulae; assembly: GCA_023337805.1. Lineage (NCBI taxonomy): Eukaryota > Oomycota > Peronosporomycetes > Pythiales > Pythiaceae > Globisporangium > Globisporangium barbulae. The sequence goes on along the minus strand of JAADXK010000020.1, from coordinate 64,759 downwards.
CGCGATGCCGGCGTGCGCGTCAAAGATCGACGAGCGCGAGTCGCCGATGAAGTCGCTCGAGACCACGAGCTCGTCCGTGTAGCCGAGGATGCCCTTCATCTCGTTCTCACTGGCCGACTTGATCACGGTCTTGATGTCGTCGTACGACGCCTTCTTGTCCAGGCGGCACGTGAGGTCCACAACCGACACGTCGGCGGTTGGCACACGGAACGACATGCCCGTGAGCTTGCCGTTCAGCGACGGGATGACCTTGCCCACAGCCTTGGCGGCACCCGTGGAGCTTGGGATGATGTTGAAGCACGCACCACGGCCTCCGCGCCAGTCCTTCTTCGATGGACCGTCGACGGTGAGCTGCGTGGCAGTCACGGCGTGCACCGTGGTCATGAGACCCTCCTTGATGCCAAAGTTGTCGTTCACGACCTTGGCGAGCGGCGCGAGACAGTTGGTCGTGCACGACGCGTTCGACACGACGTGCATGTCCTTCTTGTAAAGCTCCTCGTTCACGCCGATGACGAACATTGGCGCGTCCGCCGATGGCGCCGAGATCACGACCTTCTCGACGCCGCCGTTCAGGTGTGCAGACGCCTTCTCCGTCGTGGTGAAGGCACCGGTCGACTCAACGACGTACTGCACGTCGGCCGACGACCACTTGATGTCCTTCGGGTCGCGCTCGCCGAAGACGCGGATCTTCTTGCCGTTTACAATGATGTTCTCCTCGTCGTGCGACACGGTGCCGTTGAACACGCCGTGCACGGTGTCGTAACGGAGCATGTACTCCATGTAGTGCGTTGGGATAAACGGGTCGTTGATCGCGACGATATTAATCAGAGGGTTCGACTGCGCGGCGCGGAGTACGAGGCGACCGATGCGGCCGAAGCCGTTGATCGCGACGTTCACTGGGCCACCGACGTTCGCGCCAGGAGTCTGACAGTTGATGATCTTCAGGAACTCTGGCTTGAGCGAGGCGCCGCCGACAAGGAAGCCATCAATGTCCGACTTCTGCGAGAGCTCCGTGGCGTTCGAGGCTGTGACCGATCCGCCGTAGATGATGCGGGTCGTGTGCGCAGCGTCGTCGCTGACCGTGCTGGCCAACCATGAGCGGATGCTGGCGTGGACGTCCTGGGCCTGCTCTGGCGAGGCGGTGAGACCCGTGCCGATGGCCCACACTGGCTCATACGCGATCACGACGTTCGACCAGTCCTTAATGTGTTTGGCGTACGCGTTGAGCTGCTCCGTCACGACCTCGAGGGTCTTGTTCTGCTCGCGCTGGGACTTGGTCTCGCCGATGCAGGCGATGACCGCAAGGCCCTTCTCAAGCGCGTACGCGGCCTTCTTGGCGACGACCTCGTTGCTCTCGCCCTTCTCGCGGCGCTCGCTGTGGCCCACGAGCGTGTACTCGGCGCCGATGTCCTTGAGCATCTCGGCCGAGGTCTCGCCGGTGAAGGCGCCGTTGCCCTGGGTCCAGACGTCCTGGCCGCTCACGCGGATGTCCTTGCGGAGCGACTTCTTGACCTCTGAGGCGTGGATCGACGACGGCGCGACTACCACCTCAACGCCGTTTGGGATCTTGGCCGTGTTGAGCAGACCCACGAGGTCGTGCGCCTGGCCGACCGAGCCGTTGCACTTCCAGTTGCCGCCGACGAAGAACTTGCGGGCGCTGGAGCTCATGGCGCGCGTCTGCTTGAGCGCGTGCTTCATGGCGGGGGTGGAGCGGAGGGCGGCGGCCATCGTATGGAGGTGGGGCGATGAGGCGGAGAAGGGGGGATCTGGGGCTTGTGGAGCAAATCCGCGAATGAGCGTCTCCGCGTGGCTCGCGCACGGCCAAGCTCAACCTCACAGCATGATGCCGCGCAATCGCGCGAATCCAAGCACCAGTAGATGAATTTTACAATAATGTTATGAAATATAACACGCAGCAACTGTGCATGATTCATTTTGTCCACTTATCAGCTTATTTAATGGGTAAATGAGAATTTTGCACACATTTTTTGACTGAAATGTTACAAACAAATGTTGCTCGAAGGGGTGATGAGCAACATGAAATATAGAACAAGGTTTTTGAACCTTCAATATAACCTCGTTTTGTCCATTCTACGTTCACTGTCAAAAACGCTGCTTGGAGCGCGCGTTGAGCCCCAAGCACCAGTCACCGATTCAGTCTGTTACCCCAGCAGCTACTAGTATTTTACTTGCTACTTTTGTCCACCGCGTCGGATGTACACCACTAGCATGCCTCTTATTCGCTCGCGGCAATTTAACTTGAACTTAGTATGCAAGCAGCAAACGTATCAATCAAGCGACTCGATCGTTCCGCAACTGCGATGGCGGGAAGACAAGCGAGGTGCGAAATCAATGGCGACAGGGACTTTGCCGAGGCCCGCTGCCCCTCTCCTTTTGATCGCGAAATCAGTGGGCGACAGGGGGACTTTGGCGGAGAGACTCGACTTCGGATTGGCCGAAAATCACTGGCGACAGGGACTTTTGCGAAATCATGAGCGACAGGGGGACTTTGCCGAGGGCTCCTCTCCATCCCAAAAAATGAAATGGAGATGTTCTCGCGTGTTGCTCGAAAGTCGCGCGAATGTCGTACCAAGCCAGGTGAATTACCGTACAAGAAAGCAGAAAGTGAAGGTCGCAATGCGCAACATAGCATGGCGCGCTGCTGCGAGTGTGGTACGCGTCACAACATCACACCTTTTCACAGGCAAGTCGCAGCCCATTGATCTTACTTTGACCTCGACCAAGCCGCGCTTGGAAACATGATCAGGCAGGCAGTAGTGAATTGTGTTCTATTATCCATTCGTATAAAACAGTGAGGCGGCACTCGCTTGGATCCATGCTCGCTCCACGGAGGAGCTACCCTGCTTGGCCTTTGTGGGCAAGTCGGCATTAGCCCATTGCCATTGTGAGTATCTCAATGAAAACAATCAGTAGAACCCGCCGGCGACCTTAACGCACTCGGGCTCGGCTGGCAGCGTCTCGTGGAAGCGGCGGAAGTCGATCACGGCACCGCCCGTCTCCGGGTCCACGTCCACGCAGTTTTCGAAGCGGTGGTCAAACAAAATCTCCTCCGCCTTGTACGAGTGGCGCACCTGGATCGTCGACGACGTCACGGCGTCGATGCCCTCGACAAGCACCACCACTTCAACCTGATAGACACAGAGTATAGCGCAACATAACAAGTCAATGGCATGCGCAAATTATCCAAGCGTACAACGACCACGTAGTAGCACGAACCTGAGACTCCTTCCAGTATTCCTTAATGGCAGCGACCGACTCCTGGTGCGATGATGGCTCTGGGGCCACAGGCGCCGTGCTGCATCGGCACTGATTGCAGATCGTACTCTTCTTCAGGTCCGCGGTCTCCACCGTACCATCGCGCTCGCCGCTGTCCGCGTCCGCCTGACGGCTGATTGGCTCGGGGAACATGTAGCTCTTCGACGGGTTGTGGTGCAAGCCGCACGAAGCAGCGCTCTTCGGGCGACACAGCGGACTCCACGCATCCATGCGGTGCACCACGACGGACGGCAGCGCAAGCAGCATCATGCCGCCCAGGTCGTCGTCCGGGTGCTGGATGCGCATCGGGTGCGACTGGAAGTAGTAGTGCTGGCCGAACTCGACATCGTGGCGGATCGCGTACATGCGCACGTGGGCCTCCACGAGCTGGTGCTTGCGCATTTCGCATGCCTGGAACATGAAGTAGAGCTCGCCGCGGATGCGGCGCACCACCGCGTTCGTGCTCAGCACAATCGTGTTCGCTCGCGCCTGTGCGCGCGAGAAGCGCTGAAAGATGATGCCGATCGCGAGCGCGTCCAAGAGCACGCCGGCTAGCGACTGTGAAAAGACGGCAGGAGCAAGTACAACGCAATTAACAGTCAGAATGGTAATGAAACAACAAACGCAAGCGAATGAGGCAAAGGCTCAGTGCCTACCTCCAGGGTGATGATGATCTGCATCCATGCGCACTCGTTGAAGAAGACGTCGCCGCCATTGGTGCCAAAGCCGATCGTGAAAAGCACCGAGACGGAGAACGAGAATCCGTCAAAGTACGAGTTGATCACGGCCTTGCAGCTGGTCGGCACCGTCGTGTAGAGCAACGCGAAGATCATTATCGTCGCAATGTACTGCAAGGAGAAGTCATAATCCAGTTAGTGAACAAAAGGCCATGCGAATAACCATTAAGTAACGACAGACAGGCACGCACCATGAACACGAGTGCGCCGAGCACTTTGCTCAGACGGAGGTTCACGACCGAGTGGAACGGGTCCTGGAGGTACAGCTTCCAGTACTTAGGCACCTTCTGACGACGAATGCTGTGGTCGTATCGCAACACAACGTTCCGCATATGTATTCGTCAGCAGTGTGCAACGTAACACAGGCACGACGAAGCGGCGCGATCTTATCTCATCGCAAGGCAGAAGCACATACACATACACACGCATACGTACTTCCATCGTCCCTTGGAGCGCAGGAATGGCGTGTCGGCGCGGTCGATGATGCGGCCCGTGCGCTGCGTCGTCGTCTGCATGGACACCGTGCGGTGGTGCAGCCCCTGCGGCGGTGGCTGGTAGCCCGAGCTGCCGTTCAAGCTGTAGCCGCTGGCCGACTGCATGAGCACCGCGGACGCGTCGTACGACGGCTTGGCCTGCTGCTGGTGCTCGCTGTCTTCGTGGAGTGAGTAGCTCGCGCCGCGCTCCATTCGTCTCGCTCTCGCTGGTGTTGTACTATGCCGCGCGTTCTCTCCGTCACCAGTGCGACGCGTCGTTGTGATCTCCAGCAAGAGATGCTGCTGGTTCGGATTAATGCGAGCGAACGCACGATGGATTCTGGCTGATCGCCTTTCCAGGTGTCACATTGCGCGCGATCGTTCGCGCAACTTTCCGACGACATGCACCGCGACAACACCACGGTAGCCAACTTCTCTTAATTACGACTATGCTTGATTAAGTACGAAATGGTGAGTGCCAGTTGTGGTGGGGTTGCTCACGAAGAGACGCGCATATTGAAGCTGGCTGCTGCCAACGGCATCATTTGCGAGGATTGTTATTGAGCCATGGAAGTCAGCGCGTATGTGCTGTAACACCCGGGGTCGTGCACGGGTATGTACTGGCGCGAGGACCCGCGCGATAGCACGGGTGGCGAGATGTCGCAGCTCAGAGGTTCGTGTGCTTGTTTTGCATGGTTGCGTTGCTGTCTTGGTGGGTAAATGGCAGCCAGGCGACGGACACAATGCGGCTACAGCTCGGCTCCATGCGTGAGCTGAGGTGGAGCGTCGCAGCGGATCTTGTCGAAAAGATCGGTACGTCGTCTACAAGACGCATGGAGGGACCTGCGGAACGACGACACGTGTGTCGCTTGCCCTGTGTCGGTGTCAAGCTCGTGGACTGACCATTCCGTCTGTCTGACTGATTGACGTGCGCAGGCAAATATTGACCCCGAAATGGCTCCGTTCTCGTTGGCGAGGAGCACCAGGTGGGCGACATCAAGTTTCTGTGCGTGTCGGCGTGGCGCCAGGCGAATACGACGGCGTTCACCAGCGACTGCCAAGGCTCTGGATGCCCTTTGAGCAGGGCGGGCTGCTGCTGCACCCGACCACGCTTTGAGCGGTGGTGGGTGAGGCTCTTGTCTTGAATCTTTCGATCCAAAGTTAGCGTTGGGGAGAAATGCGGAGCATTGACTGACTCCATGTTGCTTGTGTGCGTCCAGCGGCACTGCAGCCATCTCGGCGTGACAAACATAAAAATCACGAGCGCGAGGCAACAAGCATCCATGCTCGTACACGTGGAAGCAGCGGATCGGACACAATGGAGCCGAGACGCATTTACGCAAATTGATTGAATGCGGAGATGCAAAGAGGAAGAGCCAGTAGCTCGGGGAATGGGCACGCGGAGCCAACAGAACTCCGAAGTAGAAGTGCTGCTCGTTTGATTGTCGTGATGAATAAAAAGAGCTGACAAGGGAAGCGCCGAAAGTGTGGTCTCCGAAAGTGTGGTCTCTGTTCCATTTGCGGGGAGGTGTTCACATCTCACAATATTTATCTGAGAAACCTGTAAATTTGACGTGGATCAAGGTACAAGAAGCAAAAATACCTTTATATATATGATAAAATGCTTAAAGAAAAGAATAGTTTATACAACGGGCGATCTGAACAGATGTGTCCTCGCACTTGCATCGAAAAAAGCCCTCTGACTACTTTTTTTTCTGCATAACCTGCCCAATTTAATGTCACGCACATGCATTTGGCTCTTTTGTTTGATTGACAGTTTTTTACGCAAGTTCGGCTGGCGCTCGCTCGCCCGCCCTGGACCTCCACCGGCCATTACTCGCCTCTCGTACTCGCCCCACGTTCTCGAACGTCCCGCTCCAGTCTCTCTTCTGCTGCCAACCGGTCGGATCAGCAAGCCGCAAACAAACAGCACAGCCAGCGTGCTCATTCGCTCACTGCAATCCGTGCAGTACCCTTCCTGGCTCCGGTGCATACACGCTCGTGGCCCATATACAACACCGCGTCTCCTCTTCAACGCTCATTCGCAAATCTTCGCTGCACGAGCAACACCGGCAACAGCGACTCCCGTCCACCAAATTTCACACTCACACACGCACTATGAAGACCCTCTCTGTGCAAGTGATCGGCTTCACGGCCGGCTCGCCCACGACGTACACCACACAGGTGCACCTGGATGGCGAGACGTGGGCCGTGCCGATCCGCTACAGCACGTTCCGCGACTTCTACATCAAGATCGACGCGCTCGAACCGGACTTTAACTTCGACTTCCCCAAGAAGGGCGGCTTCTTCTCGTCGCCGCCGCCGGCGCAGCGCCAGGTGCAGCTCGACGCGTTCATGAAGAAGAGCGTCGCGCACTTCTGTGAGCGTCAGTTCCCGCAGAACGTGCTCGACCTGCTCGACGACCTGCTCGAGATCTCGGCGCACGTCGTCAAGCGTCAGGAGACCGTCGAGCCCGACACTGAGGACTCAGCCTCGGAGCAGGAGGAGGACGACGGCGACACCAAGCCAAAGAACGTCGCCGCGCCAACCGCGGTGCTCGCGTCCGTGCCGGAAGTTGCAGTTGAAACCGTTGAGATTGCAGCTACACTTGCTGCTGAGGTCGTGGTGGAGGAGGTTGTTGTCCCAGCTGTTGCGCCTGTGGAGGAAGCCAAGTCTGCGTCAGTTGAAGAGGTGAAGCCGGTTGCTGTTGAAGAGTTGAAGCCAGTCGAGATCGCTGAAGTCGTGGTCCCAGTCGAAGAGTCAGTTGTCGAGCAAGTGAAGCCAGTTAAAGTGGCCGTTACGACAGAAGTTGAAGTGACGGCTGTTACGCCAGAGCCTGCGGTTGAAGTGGCAGCTGCTCCAGTGGTGGTGGATACGCCAGCTGCTGAGGAGGCTGAGCCAATCGCTGCTGAGGTGGCGCCAGTGGCTGAGACAGTCATTGTTGAAGCGCCAGTCGAAGTTGAAGCGGAGCCGGTTGTCGAGCTGGAGCCAGTGACTGAGCCAGTCGTTGTTGAGGCACCAGTTGAAGTCGCACCGACCGCTGTCGAGCCGGTCGCTGTCGCCGCCGCATTCGAGAAGATCGTTGAGAGCGTGAAGCTGACGCTGGAGACGCCGTCATTGCCCGAGGCTGCGCCATTGTCCTCCACGTCGACGTCCACGGAGCCACCGAGCCCGACGGCGGCTGAGAAGAAGAAGAAAGCGAAACAGCTGAGCGAGATGCAGAAGCGGATGCGCAACCAGAAGCGCAAGGAGAAGCGCAAGAAGAAGTCCAACATGAAGGTGAGCGCCGGTAAGAGCCACCACGCCGCTAATGGCATCGAGTTCGACAGCGACGACGACGTGCTCGTGCGCGTGCAACTGCCACAACGCAAGCAATAAGCGCGCGCGTGTCAGGTATGCTATGCGTATTGCACGTAGATTCGTCAGGTTTTGTCAGGTAGGTTAGTTGACCGAGGAGCTCCACCATAGTCGGAAGCTCTCGGAATCTCTTTTTTCTTTCTCCTTCATTTTCATTTACTATTAGAGAAAACGAAACTCAAAACAATCGATGTCTTCTTCACCCACAGCAATCGCGTTCAATCGGGTGGCGCTCTCGACAAAGACTAACGCGAAACGAGTATGGTCGTCACGTGTGCAAGTAAGTCCTCGCTTCGTTTGGAGGTGTGTGGCTGTATTCATTTCAATATCATTAGTTATGCGAGAGCGCACGCTGCGCACCTGCCTGTGTGCTGAAGCTCCTTAGAATAAAAACGTCATCCCCTTCAGGTCCTGGAGCTCCGACTGCAGACTCGTGCGCTCGTTGCACTGCCATTACACACAGCACAGGTTCACATGGTAAGAGTTCATAGTCAAATTTGCAGTTACGTGTACGTGTATGTCCACTTACCATGGCCAGCACGTCTTCGCGGAGCTTGTGGATGCGCGCCTCGTCGCTCTCTTGGCGCAGGCGGAAGTGCTTGACCTGCTGGCACAGGATGCTATCCTTCTCGGTCTCGAGGCGCAGCATGCGCTGCTTGAGCTTGGCGATCTCGCGCTCGAGCGTCTGGATCTGCGCGTCCTTGATCGCAATGATATTCTCCACCTCGGCGCGCGGCACGCGGTCGTCGCTTGTCTCCATCGCGTGCAGCTCGGCGATGAGCGCGTTCTTAGACGCGAGCTGCTTCTCGAGCCAGTGGTTGCCCTCGGTGAGCGCTGCGACCTGTGCACGCAGTTCGAGCACGTTCGCGGCGTGCTGCCTGTTGGTCGCACGCAGCACGGCCACGATGTTCTCGTGGTTGGTCTTCATAACATTAATCTCCTTCTCGAGCTCCGCCATGCGTGTGGTCGCGGCCAAGGGGGTCGGGCTCGTCTTCCCCGATGAGCCCATTGGCGATGATGCACCGCCGCCATTGTCGCTGTTGGTCATCGAGAAGCTCGCTCGACGTCCCAACGTAGGCGAGCCAACGTTTGCGTACCGGAAGAAGAGCGGTGCTGGTGCCGGCTCAGCATTTCTGCTTGACTTTATGGTCTCGACCGCTGTTGTTGAGGAGAAGGTTGCCACTCGTGTCGACTGCGAACTGGTGCGGGAGCTTGGAGGCGATGCGAACGGCTCCGCTGCGGTGTGAAGCTCTTCTTTTGCTGAGCCTGAGTACAGGTCGCTGACGCTGCTGATCCCGTTGCCGTCATCCATTAAATCGGCAAGACTCTGCTGTTTCTGTTGTTGGTGCTGTTCCTCTCGCTGATGGGGCTGCTGGTGGCTCGGTGACTCGTCCTGAGACTTTGGGTGCGTCAGCGCTGTCGGGGCCTCGCTCGGGTTCCCAACTGGCGTGACCATCATTTGGCTCACAATGCTCGCCGTGCGATTCGTTGGCGACGCCGACGCGAAGGAGGCAAGGCGGGTGCTCGAGGGACTTCGAAGGCCCGACGACCTGCTGGAATTCGCAGCCGTCGACGACTTGGGCGAGGCTGTCGAAGTCGCAGTTGATGAGCTGCTGCTGCTACTGTTGTTGTTGCTGCTGGCTTTGCTGGGCGAGATCTGGAGTCCGAGTTCCTTGCGGAAGCTCTTGAACGTGCGGATCAACGGCGTGATTACCGACGCGGCTTGCTGGGTCATCGAGGAAGAAGGCACCGGAACCGGTGGTGCTAGTGAGCCCGATTGCATCGATGAGTGACTTGATGGCGGCGGTGGGGTGTCTTGTGAGTCGACGCTACTGCCTGTGCTGCTCCCAGCGTCGCTGTTGTCGTGCATCACGGGCGACGGCGGGCCTTTGTTGTGACTCACTGGGTACTCCTTGACGCAGAAGATCTCCTTGCGTCGCACGAACACGCCGTGGTGCGCTGGGCAGTCGAAGTACCGCTCTTTCTCCCACGTGCCGTCGTTCTCACCCTTACCTTCGTTCAGCGCGATGCCGTACCACTCGCCGGCTTCGTTCTTGATCTTGCCAATGTAGCGCACCCACCCGGAGCGCCGCTTGGAGAGCACGACGCGACTGTCGAGCGGGACATTGATCGTCGTGGGGCTGTGCGTCGACATGAAGTTCGTCGTTCTCGGCTTGGGGATACTCGACGTCATGGACACGATGGCTTCCTGTAGAGCTTTCGGCGCCGCTGCCAGTGCGCTCTAAAGCTTGAGCTGTGTGATTCGCTCTCGTTGCGTACTTGGTTGCACAGTCGCGGCTCAAAGGTGTGTCCTCGGCTTCGACGGAACCTCGCAGAGAGTCGGTATCATAAGAGACGCGAGGATAGAGGAGGGTCGATTGGGCTTTGTGGCGCTTCCTCTGCGTCCTCGGCGCATAAGAACCTGCTGCTGGGTAGTCGGAGCTTAGAGAAAAGAGCTGCTCGCCTGTCAACATGGCTACACTTTGTCAGCATGGGCGCAAAAAAATTGGCTGATAAGATCGTTAGGTGGTGGTGTCTTCAAATAGATGGACAGCCACATCTTGATAAGAACTGCTCGTTCTGTACCAGTTCAAAACCCTAGTTTCATTTATCAAACCCTAACGAGGTGAGAAAACCCTAGGTCTCCACTTGTACTTGCTCCCTGGACGGCTGCTGCGGGCTAGGCTCGCGATACCAACCCGAAGGCCGAAAGCCATGGACGACTTTGGATCATTAGCAGAATGGTGCGCTCATGTGCGTGATCCATGTATCTACGGATTTTGAGATTTCGCAAGTGCTGCACTGAGTTAAGTTAAAAAGAGTTTCTAAAAACTGATATAAGTGAGGAAAGTATTCGAAATATTTTTTATAGTGAGATAAGTGTATCGAACAGCCATTCTCGAAAACGCTTTTGACAGCGTAATTTTCAGTTAATTTTCTGCGATGATGAGCTGACAACGGCAAGAACGACGAACGAGCCCTGTATTTTGTGCCAGGTCGCAGCTTCCAAAGCGTAGCTTCGATTCAAAAAGACTTTTCGCATAGTAAAACACAGTTAGATCTAAAATATCGAAAGAAATAAAACAACATGTTGGAGGCGGGTTCTAAAATCGGACCGCAGTTAAGTGGTTTCTTACAAACTTCAAGTGAAATACCAACGCCCACTCAGAAAAAACAGCTCATTCACTCGCACGAAAACCAGATGAAATAGAATTCTCAGAGGGAATTCTATTTCAACTCCTCTCTTTGTTTTAATCTCTCCTTCACATGATATCCACTCTGTCACGTAAATAACTTCCCAAAATCGTCTATCAAAAAGACCTCGCCAACATAATCCGCTGCTTTGTGTATCTGGCCCCCTGACGCCACCGCCCTCACAATAATATTCGCCCCGATCCCCACGAGCTGTGCGCCCATGTACCCGTCCTTCCAGCGCTTCCAAAACTCGACGGCGACGCGCTCGCTGCACAGCGCAGGCGCCAGCCACGCTGCGAATGATGACGACGACGACGACGAGGATGCGCGCGAGGTTGTGCGCTCACTGCAGCCGCTGCCGTCGTCCGCGCGGCTCATGGGTGGTGCGAACGCCATGGTGCGCGAGCTCCAGGCGCGCGTCGGCCCGCAGTACCTGCCCAGTCCCGCGCAACAGCAGCAGATCCAGCAGTTCCAGCTCCAGCAGCAGCAGCAGCAATTCCAGCAGATGCAGCACATGCAGAACCAGCAGCAGCGGCGCGGTCGTGCGGCGCCTGTCCAGCACATGCAGCAGGCGCCGCCGCCGCAGTATTTTAACATGGACCAGGGGAACGGCGGCTGGTCACCAAGTGCGTCTAGCACTTGGAAAGTTCGTGTTGCTCGCTAGAGAATGCTGCTTGGCTAACCCGTTATATGTGTATGGGTCTATTGTTACGCTTCGTAGTGGGTGGCACGGACGGGGGGAATGCCACCAACATGGCGCCGATGATGAGCTTTCCACGCAATGTTGCTGGTGACGACATGTCCGTGTATGACGGTGGTGGCAGGACTGGTGACCCGCGGGCGTCGCTGAACGCGCAGTTCCTACCGCCGATCATGTCCAAGTACCGTCGCGAGAACGACGGCGGCGTCCAGGAGCAGGATCCCAAAGAGATGCCGCAACAGAGGTATCAGCAGCAACAACAAAGACAAGGCGATGAAGGTGTGCACCAGCAGCAACAGCAACAAGACCAGGAGAGCGAGCGCGACCGCTTGTTCCGCATGCGTGCCATGTACCTCCAGCAGCAGGTGCAGCGCCAGCAGCAAGAGGAGAGGAGGCATCTCCAGCAGCAGCAGGCTCAACAGCAGCAGCAGCAGGCTCAACAGCAGCAGCAGCAGGCTCAACAACAGCAGCACCAGCAAATGCAGGTACAGCAGCGACGACAACAACAACAGCAGCAGTCCAAGCAGCAGCCAATGCAACAACAGCAACAACAGCAAGGCACGGTGCGCGGACGTGATGCTGCGCCGTTCACCCCTGATCGAGAGCCAGACTTTGATCTGCCGCGCCGGGTCCACCGCGAGCTGCAGCCGCCGCCACGAGGCAGTGCGGTGCCGGTTCCTGTGGCAGCGCCTAGAAGCGTTAGCTCGACCGCTTCGACGTCCACGACGGCCAGTGGACTCAGTCTGCCGCTGCCGCCTCCGCTTCCGTCCACAGCGCGGCGATTTGGGATGGCGCTTTCCCCTCAATCGACAGGATTTAACGGAAGTCCAGCAGCAGCAACGGTACTGCCAGACGAATTTGCGAATCTTGACGAGCCATCGCATGCGCAGATTGAGCCAATGTCGATTGTTCAGCAGCAGCGGATGCCGAAAGCGGTCAGCAATAAAGCATTGCAGCAACAGCAGCAGCAGCAGGCTTTCCGTCAGCAGCGTGCTCCACCGCCGCGTCCACACATTGCGGCAGATCCGAGGAGCGACCTTGCCCAGTACTATCCGAGTCTAGACAAAGACGAACAACAGCAACAGCAAGATGCCCAGGCGCGCAGCTTCGTTGCTCCAGGTGCCCGTGGTATAAGCGGTAACAAGGGAAGCAGCGTTCCAGCGAGACGAAGAGCTATGAAGGACGATGACGATAATGACGACGACGATGACAACGACCTTGACAGCGACAGCGACACTCCCCCTGAGCGCGTACCAAAGCGACGCAAACCCGCCCCGAAGCGCAAGAAAGCGACGAAAGCCTCCTCAGCTCCTGCTGAAGCTCAGGTCACGACCACTGAAGCAGGAGAAGCAGGAGAACCAGTAGCCGAGCCGAAGCGCCGCTGCGGCCGCAAGAGCATGAACTACTCGTCTGAACAAAAGCGCGAGCGCAACCGCGCGGCCGTGAAGAAGTGTCGCCAGCGCCAGGCGCTCAAGTACGACTACCTGCTGCGCAAGGCCGAGGTGCTGGAGACCGAGAACCGCGCGCTGTCCGACATGCTCGTGAACAACGTGGACTTGGACGATGGGCGCCGCGTGTCACTCACACGCGGCATTCAGATGGACATCTTGTTCAAGATCAAGGAGATCTTCACGCAGAGCTTGCCCAAGGACTTTGTGCTGGACGCCGACTCGATCTGGGACCTCAACTCGGTGCTGGCCGTGTCGATGCCCTCGCGCTGCTACTACGGTATTGAGAGCATCAAGGAGTTCTGGCGCACGTCGCTGCGCATGCGCAACAAGGGCAAGATCCGAAGCTTCTGGGCGTGGCTCTTCCGCCTGCCGCCGGGCGACAGATTCACGGAGTTTGACATCCAGCCATTCTCCGATACGTCCAACCTGTACTTCATCACGTGGACGACCAAGTCCGAGCCGCCGCTCGCTGGCTCCATGGTCATCATGTTTGGCCACGGCCACCGCGTGACGCTGCACGTCGAGTGCTTTGGCTGGCTCATCTGGCGCTACCTGCTCACGAACGAGCCGTTCCCAGAGCCCATGGACTAGTAAGTGAGTGCTTGCTTGCAGATGCGGGATCACGGCTTCGCATGAGCACCGACCAGCAGCAGACAGAGAGGGATGTTAAGATAAGCGCCACAGGCACTGTGTAATACAAGCAACAAACAGAACGACTTGGTCTCTGGAAACGTAAGCGCCGCATATTAATAGCGTCTGCAGAGCTCACGCAACCACGTTTGATGTGCCAGCGCAGCTCGAGAGAGAACGATGAACAGAGCGAGATGAACGGCAGTAGCAATGAAGCCCCGGACGCGCTGAAAGCTCACGCGGTGCCTGAGAACCGAGGTGCGTGGACTCGCGGCGTTGACCTCTCGCTCGCTCTGTAGCGTACGTACTTGTTGCTTGCTTGCTGACAGTGGTGATGGATGCTGCCATCCACTGCACGTCACACAGGTGATCTCGACGCCAAGCAAGATCAGGTGTCCCATGATGCGCATCACATTGCTGGAAACTTGGAGGAAGACCGAATCCCAGAGGGTGCAGCTAAGAGCGCGGCAGCTGCTGCTGCTCAAGATGCGCAAGCGTCACCTGGGGTAACGCGAACGACGCCTCACGATGATGTGACGATCGTGACCCCAGGCTTCACTTCGGCGTTCTTTTACGACCCATACGTCAAGATCAAGGACTTTCTCGACGCACTCACACGCAATGTCCGTGGTTCAGCCGACTGTGATTTCAGCGTAACGACAGAGACATCTGAAAGTCGAGATGCTGGGAAAGGAACTCCAAGTGAGAGGCTGCAGAATGAGTCTGCAACGGACCGAGAAGTTGCAGCAGCCACTCAGGAACTGGATACCGAGGCCACTACGAGTGTGAGTTTGACACCAGCGACGACTAGCTCAGCAACTAATCCAGCAATTGAGTCAGAAGCTGGAACGAGTGCAATTGCTGGAGCTGGCGTCAATGGGAGAACGGAAGACGCCGTCCGTCCTGAACGCAGTAATAGTAGCACAACGTCAGAATCTGTGGTTGAGAGCTTACAGGAAGCTATAACCTCGATGGCAGTACCAGAAACTAGAGTTTCATCGACGAGTCGTGACATCGTTGAGCCTCAACTCCGCGAGAGCGGCGCATCGTCCACCCAAGTCGAACAAAAAACTGACACACCACAGCAGACGAAAGGCGCTGAGTCGAGCATGGCGGGATCCAGGAGCTCAGACAAGGGAGCGCTGGGCTTTGCTGCCTCGATAACTGCATCCTTCGCTCCACAGACGAGGTCCGCGTGGGCGCAGCTCTTTGGATCTCGATATGAAGACGAGATCGAGTCGAGAGCCAACCAGGCGTCGTCTTCATCCACCAGCCGCGACGAGTATCAAAATGGAGAATGTGAAGACCTCAGTGAAAGCCGACTGTCCTTGAAAGCCAAACTTGAGCGTGAGCGGCAGCTGGACCAGCAAATCCAGGCGAGTCAGCAGCGATTCAAAGAGCGCTCACTGCGGAGAGAGTCACCAACTTCCGGCCTCACAGCGTCTCAGCAATCGCCAAAGCGCCATAGCACTGCCACTGCACCAATTCCACTCAAGCCGTTCGAGATGGCGGGACTGTCCATCACGAGCGTGCGGTTCTGCGTCGAGAAGGCCCTCCAGGCGACCTGCAAGTGCTTCCAGCAGCTTCACGCGTTAGCGCTGAACGAGCCTCGAATACCGAAAGCCGAGGCGGAGCACGGCGTGTTTGTCTCACAGTGGGAGCTCGAGTTACTGCTCCAGGAGCTTTTTGGACCTTCTCGAGAAGGTGGTGCGATAGCACCATCGCTAAGTGGGTTTGCATTAGCGAACCCGCAGTACGCAGGCGTGCCGTTGGAGCTGCTGCTTCAGATCACGTGGTTCATTCCGTTCGACCAGCTCACGCGCCTGCGCAGCCTTGTACTCCAGATCACGCGCAAGCACTTGAATGAACACAAGCTCGCAGTGCTGAATCGGCATCTGCAGAAGCAGCTGCTGCTTATCCCGTACTCGACGAGGCTGCAGCATGTGCTGCTGCAGTTCTCAGGCCATCGCCTACGTAACAACGATATTGACGAGCCTGATGACGATGACGATGGCAACTCGATTGCGTCGACGGCCCCGCCGCTTGTCCACTGCACTTTAGGTCTGGTTCGTGATCTACTCGAGTGCATCGCTGTCCCTGTCACCCCTGCACTCTTGACCACACTTGGTGACAACGACTTCCTGCTGATATCACCGGTAAGAAATGCTCCGATTTCATGCACCAAAGTGTTTGTTGATTTCTTGCACGAAGGCGTTTGGTGTTGGCTGCTCGATCGCTCCGTGTTTGACTCTCACTCGTGTGTGCTTTGTAGTTTGAGCTTGTGCAGAAGTGCAGGTTGTCAAGTCTTCTCTGCATTCAGCGCCTAATCTTCTTCCGGTTCTTGGTGGAGGCCATCGCCAGTGAGCGATCGCCCAGCAACAGTGAACCTGTGACGACACAAAAGCGTGAACGGATGAAGAGCTCCTCGCTTCGCACATTGCAATCCGTCCGATCTGTGCAGTCGCGAACCAAAGCCACGACCACTGTTGCTGTGAATGGCAACAAGCAGACGATCGCCAGAAAGAAGGTAGAGCCAAAAGCGAAGCGGTCCGAGTCTTCTGACGATAACGAGAGTGAAAGCAGCAAAGATCCAAGCAAGAGTCTGAACGTCTCGAGAGCGTCAGTCACCGCAGTACACGGGAGCGTCGAGTCCGTCGCCTTGAGCAGCAATGACGATCACCACGAAGTCCTCAATCACTCACCAAATGCAAGGGAAGAAAAGCAGACCGATCAACAGCTTCACAGACTGCAGCAGAAGCTCCACTCGAGTCTAAACAAACTCGGTGAAGTCATGCCCTGGCTTCATAAAAAAAACGCGCTCGGTTCGCCAGCGATCAGAGCCACTTTCCTCGCAGCGTCGGCGTTCCACCAAAGTCTCGACATTATGGTACATACGATGGCTTGATCATGATCCACGCGTGCTCGGACGGATAACTCAGCCTCACTCATTCTTTGCCGCTGTAGGTCAAGAGCCACCTGACACTGGACTGCGATATCATGGACAAGCTGCAGCATTTTGTCGACGCGATCGATGCGCTCATCGCAGCAGGTCACAGAGATCCTCAGAGCGAGCCACCAGAGTCAGTCGCCCGCCAGAAACTCCTTCCACACCCGGCCGTCGCTGCTGCGACTACGATAACCAGGAGCGACTCGGCTCTGAACTCACAGGAAAAGTTTCCGCCCCCGTTCCCTGATCTCACAAAAGACGAAGAGAAAGCGAGGTTCCCACCGCCGTACGAAAGCATGGGCGCTTCGTACTGGACATTCGCGCCCAACCTTCCGACGTCTCAACCTGCAGCAAGCGTTGCGAAGCCCTTGACACACTCAGCGATCCATCCTTCTCTGTACTCAGTGCAACCCTCGCCTGGTGTCGGCACGTACGACATTCAGCGCGGTGAGCAGATCACGTTCCAGCAGAAACCAGGATACTCGTTCCGGAAAGCTGGAATCACTGGTGACGTCCACGCTCCCAGCAAAGATTCAAGAGAGGCTCTGTCTTCATCAGCAACAGCAACACCAAGCAAGTCACGTATCTACAAAGGTAGTGCTTTTTCACGACCATCGTCGCCGGCTATGCTGCCTCTGAACAATCTTCCCGAGTCCTCCAACCATGAGCCACTTCGTCGTAGCATTGGCGTTGGGATTGAGCGTGTGTCGATGCCGCAGCGTCAAGACGACAATGATGATGATGATGACGAGCGCCTCGAAGTTGACATCTTGAATGCTCTGCGGCGACAGCACAACATGGTCGTGAACGACTTCATGAACGACATCCTTCTGCAGAACCATCGCACATCACAGCTATCGCCACCGCAGTACGATGCTGTAGATCTCAGTTCACCCGTCAGAGCCAAAGCCACTCATTTACGCCGTGGAAAGGCATCGACCGCAGCACCGGAGCCGAAGTGGAGGTCGAGCAGCGAGTTGCGATTTGTGAACCGCATGCGAGACCGCGACATCGACGCAGCTCCGTCTTCACCAATCAACATCGCTCGATACACCATGCAGCAGGAACAGCAGCAACCACTGCTCAAACGCTCGTCCCTCAGGCCGCAAAGCGCGCGAGCGTCTGTCGAACCCGCGCCGATGAACGCTGCCGGTCCAGTGAAGCCGCGACCTAGAAAGCAGCAGCTCAGTAAGTCGAGAGCGAAGATGCCACTCGCGAACGATCGCGAGCAGCCAAACGACGAGCACCTGGCGTGGGCGGCGCGCATTAGTGACTTCTACAGGGCAAAACAGAGTTTAGACAACGACGAGTAGTTCGTACCAAGTTCCTGACACGGCACGGTGAGGAAAGAACTAAATTACAAGCCGTCCAAGCTTCTTCTCTCTGCCGTAATATTGACGGCGACGACGGGGCGCACTCACAACTTAAAGAAGTTCATGAACAGCGTCAAGTCATTCGCCGAGGTCGTATCGCGTTTCTTCTCCTTGGTGTACGGCGCCTGCTTTCGCCTGCGCCGTGCAGAGCACCTCCGCACTGCCTGTCTCGTCATACCTCGTGTTGTGTGCCGCTCTGTATCATCGCTGTCATTATCGTCATCATTTCCGTCGTCGCCGCGCTGCTGCTCTGTATCCGAGTCGTCCATGAACGTCGCGATCGCGGCGAGCTGCTCGTTGGTCGCAAAATCCGACGGCAGGCGGTCCATGAACAGCAGCGGCATGTCATTGTCGTCCTCCTGTTCTTCTTGCTTCTCTTCTACATGCATCTCTGTGTTAAGACGGTCTTGCTGCCGAGCGCTTGCACCGCTTGCACTCACATGAGATGGCGCACTACGCGTCGTCGCCGGCGTGGTGACGCCATCTGCCATCGTCTTTGTCTTCCGTCTCGGAAAAATGTTCAAAAGTGAAGAAACATGAGCCTGCTCGTCATTATCTATTCGCTAAAATTGATCCGGTTATCAGCATATTTACCCAATAAGAGACTGCATTAGAATTGTAAGTTACACAAATAGACAAGAAACTATACGACTCGATAGTACATATGCACATGCTTTTAAATTATTACCATTTTTGCATGTTTCCTTTTTGACGGTTTCACGCATTCACTTCCAATTCTGCATTTCAGAACAACTTGGCGCGGTATTTGAACTGGCAAATGCTCTGGTCGCGCCCGCCCGTCGTGAGCAGGAACATGTCGTTCTTCGTGAACGCGCAGCTCGTGACGTGCGACGCGTGCGCCAAGTAGGTGCGCGCCTGCGCCGGCGATGTCCCCGCGCTCGGAT
Organism: Globisporangium barbulae; assembly: GCA_023337805.1. Classification (NCBI taxonomy): domain Eukaryota; phylum Oomycota; class Peronosporomycetes; order Pythiales; family Pythiaceae; genus Globisporangium; species Globisporangium barbulae. The sequence goes on along the minus strand of JAADXK010000020.1, from coordinate 45,715 downwards.
ACTGGAAGAGCTTCACGAGCCCACAGTCGTCGCCCGTGGCCACGACATTCTTGTCGTCGCTGCGGCACACGGCGTTGATGTCGCTGCCGTCGCTCCCGGACGCCCAGATGCCCTGCACGGGCCATCCAAACGGACAGCTCCACGTCGCCCAAACGACGTCGCGCACGGCGCTCGCAGATGGGATCTGCTTCAGCGTGTAGACGTTCCAGAAGAGCAGCTCGCCGGCATCCGCGGCAGTCGACTGCAGCACATGGCTGTCTTTCGAAAAGTCCATGTGTGTCACGGTGCCGCTGTGACCACGACACTCGCCGTGCTTCTTGTACGTGTGCGCGTCAAACATGTGGATTCGCTGGTCGTGGCAGCCGACTGCGAGCCAGTTGCCGTCGGGCGAGTACTTCAAGACCTGCACGCCTCTCACGAGCGAGCACGTCCACTCCAGCACGACGGTGTCCAGCGTCGAATTGAGGACGCGCACTTTACCATCGGTGCTGCCAACTGCAATGTGGTTGCCATCGTAGGAGAACGCGACCACGCGGGGTAAGCCACCAGACTTCCAAGCATGTAGCGCGAGTAGTGACCTCGTGGGGGCGTCCCAGAGCCGAATGTACCCGTCGTCACCTGCGGTCGCGAATTGGATCTTCGAGGGATGCACATCGAGTCCCCATAGCTCGCCCTTGCTGTGTCCACGAACGTGCACCAAGAAGCAACTTCCCGATGATGATGCCCCGCTGTTGGCAGCAGTTGCTGACGACTCGATAATTTCGCAAATCTCACCGCCGGCGGTTGAAATCAAGACTCGACCATCGCGCACTTGCAAGCTCTGGATCTTCGTACTTGTGAGTGAGGGTTTCAAGCCAGCGGAAGCAGCAAGATGTGCGATATCAAACGACTTGGTGCACTCGAGCTGCGCGTTCCACGTGCAGATCTTGCCGTCGCTGCCCCCGGAGAACACCACCTGCTTCTTCTTATCGACGAAGAGCGTCGGGATCGGTCCTGTGTGAGCATGCTGCTTAACATCGACGCATCGTCGATCTTTCCACACGTGCAAGCTGCCATCTGCCTGACTGGATACTACTTGCTGCTTGATAAAGTGGACAACGGCGAGCACTTTCGAGTCGATTTTGCAGAGTTTGTGCGACGTAAAGAGTGCTTTTTTCATGCTCATCGAGCCGGTGGAGAATCCGCTGCCGTTACTGGTATTCGAAGCTGCACCGACTGGTTGCCAGAAAAGAATGTGTTTGTTGCCGCACGTCACGATCTCATGCTCGTCGTTCAAGCACACGTTCCAGACCGGTTGCTTGGAAGTCTTCACGCTCGTAAGCAGTTTCACCTTCGTCATCCCGTCGTCGCTGCTACCGAGTGAGAACACGTTCATCATGTGGTCGTCTTCCATTCCGATGGACACGAAGCAGTCACCACCTGGCGAGAACCCAAGCAGGCGGATGCCGCGCTCATGGTGCGTCTCGACTTCTGTGATGGTGCTTCCGCTGTTTGCGTCCCACAGCACGACTTTCGGATTCTTCCGGACTCCGCACTCGCCAGTCGCGACCAAGTCGCCCTTGGGGTGGATCGCCATCGCGGAGATCAGGTTGCTTTGGTGACCCTGGTTGAAGAGCTGGCTCTGGGTTTTCGTGTTGTACACGATGCCGACGGACGCTCCCGCATACACGATCTCCCACGAGTCGTCGGCGTAAAAGACGTTGCTGCTTGCCGTTGCGCCAGCGTTTACGCCATAGATGAACTCGAGCGCCAGCTCCTGATCAGGGAGACTGCCGGTCGTCGCGTTTGGTGGCACAACACTAGGCTCTCGAATCGCGCCAAGCCATGGCTTCACGACCAGGAACTCGTCGCCTGTTGTCTTCTTCGATAGCGGATCGACTTCGAACAGACTTGTATCGACGGTTGACGGTTCTTCGTGTTTCGTGTGCTCCTGACGATGCAGAGCATTCCCTGAAGCAAGAACAGAGTGCGAGTGAACTGGATTGCGTTCGAGTTGCTGAAGCTCTTCGTCGTAATCCGTCTTCCAGACCAGAACGATCGCCTCTTCGCAGTAGTTTCGTGCGCATGCAACGACAAAACCGTTTGCGAAGCTGAACTCGATGCTCTTGACAATCGAATCGGCGGAGAAGAAGCCCAGGTATTCTTTCGAGAGCGACATGAGCGCGTCACCGATTGGCAGCGGGTACCAGCAAAGCAGGATGTTCCCATCTTCCGTCCCCACAGCCATCGTTGGAAGCAGTGATGACCATTTTGATTCATCGTCTTGTGACTTGGAGCTTTCAGTCAATGCAAAGCCGTCTCGCCTGATCCGGTCGAGCGCGGTCACCTTGGACCCAAAGAGCTCCGAGAGACCTCCAACGGGACCAGCAAACGTGTTTGTCCAAGAATGCCATTCATCATCCGCAAGCGTACAGGTGATGTCATCCCCGCTGCTTGGTGTGGCTGCGTTGTTCGGAGCTCGGAGACTCCAGCGCAAAACCTGCGCGTCCAACGAAGAGCTTGATGATTGAAGCCAAAGCCCATTCGAGGAGAAATCCAGCGCTTCGATGCGAGACGTGTGGCCCACGAACTCATGCACGAGCTCGTATTTATCGTTTTTGTCTCCAGTACTGGAGTACGAGTACACGTAGATGTTGAAGTCTCTGCATGCGAGCGCCAAGAATCCGTTATCAGCGCTGCTCCCGGTCGGTGAATACTTGATCAAGGAGCACCACTTCGGCACGACCAGCGCATTGCCATTCGCGTTCGAATGTGGACGTCCGCATGGGAACTCGGCGACTGTATCCAGCGCTCGCCCTTCCACGATGACCACATTTCCGTCCGCCAACGAGACAGCCAAGCGATCCCCTGAGTTGCTCCATGATATGGCATGCGCTCCAGTCTGCAGTCTGCGGTGCTTCGTGAGCGTGTTCGTGTGCAGGTTCCAGACGCAGACGTTACCGCCAGCGCAGCACGTTGCCATAAGAAAGTCTCTAGGATGCAGCGCAACGCCTCGTTGCTGCTGGTTGTGATCAAACACCACTCGGATCGACCCTTTCGGTTTGATCGAGCTGGATGTTATCGTACGAGCGTTGCTGTCGCTGAGTTCATCCACGAGCAACGTGGAGTCCACGTGGACGACGTGTCCGTCCGTGAGCACGGCAAGCACGCCGTTTGTCTCCTCCAGCAGATATAGACTCCGCACAATTGCAGTCGCTTTTGGTCGACTAGCCCCAGCATCAGAGTTTGTAGTTTTGCTTTGTAAAACACTTGCTGACAAGCTCAGGTACTTCCACTCCAAGTCAAAGATGTTCAACGTCAGTACCTGCTCAAGGAACGAACTCGCACGACATCGAACGACATTGGCGCTGTTGTTGTTGCTGCTCTGCGTCTGGGCTGGCTTCATGTACCTCCACACGATGATGATGCCATTCTGCACCGCGCCAATCACTTGCTGCGTCGACGGAACGTGCAAAAGCGTCATGATGCTGTTGTTTGTGTCGGAGTTTGCGTGGCTGGTTCCGGATGCTGTCGGTGTGAGGGTGTACGCTGCAACGCCATCTTCCCAAACGATCACCGACCCATTCGCCGTGCCTGTCAGCACGAACGGACGGACGAAGACACCACAAACCAGAGTTTGCACGAGTGCGTGTCGCCCAAATACCCCCTGCTGGCTTTGAAGATGGCCACACGCTGTATCCAGGCGCCAGAAGGTAATGTGATCGACTCCGCCACTGACAAAGTTCTGCACGCTGGCTGTGCTCTCTGATCCACCGATGCTGCTGCAGAAGAAGCCAAAGAGCACAGGAAGACTCGTCATGCCAGCCTGTGTGATCAGCTTTTGTTTTCTCCACGAGTAGAACACGAGCGAGTGAACGTGGAGCTGTCTACTTTTCCAGATCGCAGCAGCGAGATCTCCCTCCGAGTTGTTCGTGTCTTCGAACGCCACACCCACGAGCACTGCGGCTTCGTCACTACTGTCAACGTTGACACAAGGCAGTTCCGCCACTTTACGCTGGATATCGACGTTCCAGACGACAACTTTGCGGTCTTCGTGGCTACCGAGTGCCAAGAACGGGTGTGTTGCGTGCTTGACGAGACATGAGATCGAGTGAGTGAGCCCCGACTGGAACACGCGCTGTCCCTTTCGGTGATCCACGTGATCTACGACGACCAACGTTCCTGCAGCGTAGACGAAGCCTCCGCCGCCACTAGCACAAGCGAATCCCTGGTTGAGCGTCATGCGCTCGAGGTTCATGCCGTATACGTAGTGCAGCGTCAGATCCAAGTCCGGCGCCTCGGTTCTGCGCTGCGCATTCTTCAGACTGGTCTCCGATACAGTCACTTGAGGAATTACCGTGGTTCGCGATGCCGGCTGCTGTCTTGGGACGTACTCGTCGTCGGCATTCCAGCCAAAGTACACGTCTTCCAATCCGAACTTCTTGAGCGCTGCTATCATCGCATCGTCGTACACGCACGGAGCGCGAGGCTGAATGTCGCTGATCTCCTTCTCGACGCGCCACTGGCAAATTACACCGTCTCGACAGCTCGAGGAAAGCACGATGCTGTCATTCAATGCGAAACCGGCGCAGACTCGTCCCACCAAAGGCTCGCCATCGTCGCTGCAATCGCTTTTGGCGATTAGATGTGCATCGTCGATTGCCTTCTCGAGCCACACGCTCTGCTGGTTTGGGTCCTGGCTCGCTGTACAGGGGAAATGCGTGACGGCGAGTTTCCCGTTCGCGTCCAGCGTCAGCAGTATTTTTTGACTCGCACTCGCCTGCGCGCAACTGGTGACACTCGCTCGGTCGCCAGCTTTGCGTGGTCCCTGAGCCTTGAGCCCGCTGACGTGCCAGCCGATGGTGCTGGTGTACGTCTGGTAGATCGCATTCCGCACGACGTTCATGGCGGTCACGCGCTCACAGGCGCGCTGTCGGAGATCCCAGAAGCGGAGCGACGCGGAACCGTGTTGGCTTTTCAGGAACGAACCGTCGATGCTGAAGTCCAGTGAACTTGCCGCTGCTTTATGGACAGCATCGTTGATCTCATGCTCAAACGGCTTGAGCAGCGCATAGCGCTTGAAGCGGCAGTCACGACTACTACTGCTGTCGCTATCTAGCGTATACAGGTAAATCAGTCCGTTCGCGCATGCGACTGCCAGGATGTCGTTCCGAGGCGAGAACCGCACCGTCGTGACGACCGAGTTGGTGTTCTTCATGGTCGTGAGCACTTTGAGAGGAGGAGTCTTGCTCTGGATGAGCACGACTGTGCCATCTCGCCCACCGACAGCGAGGAGCTCTCCGCTATTGCTGAACTCTGCAGTACTCGGTGAGAATTTAAGACCGAGCTTCTGGATCTTCATGCGCCGCCGAAGACTCCAGAGCTTGAGACTACGATCGGTCGCTCCACAAGAGACGAAGTTGACCCCGGTCTTCGCCATTGCAATGCAGCTGATCGCCTGCCCGCTGTGACTGGACGCAATGATCCGCACGCGCATGCTGCCTTGCGCTCGAGGCGAGTCGTCGTCTGAAAGCTCGAGGATGTGGCCCATGCGTGTACCAACGAGGAATTTGTGACGTGCCGCGTCATAGGCGAGGGCACTGATGCGCAGGTCGTCACCTTCGAGTATTTCGCTCTCCTTCCCGCTTCCGCTCTGGGTGAGCACCGAGTGCAAGTCAATGGGGTTCCCAATGGGGCTCAGCGTCGAATCCCACTGCTTTACTTGACCGTCTTTAGCAGCTGTGAAGATAACCATGGACCGACAAGAGAGCAGACACGAGTTGATGCTCTGTCCATTGCTGTGCGCTTGGACGATTTTTGTCAGCTTGTGCTGATGGAACTGGAAGAGCTGCCCCTGCGACGTGCCGACAACCGCGTGATGCGAGCCGTAGTACGCCGCTGTCACGCACACGGGCACGGTCTTGAGCTTCTTCTCCATCTGCTGGGGCTTCTTGTGCTTGAAGAAGCGGCCGTCGAGCTGATGAAACATCACAAAGCGCATGCCGCACACGAGCACCTCGTTGCCATCTTCGTTCAGAATCATCGCAAGCACGCGCTTGCCGCTCTTTGGGTGCGCGCGACCGGACGCGACGAGCTTGTTGTGCTGCCAGTCCCAGAGCGCCATGGAGCTGTTTGCGTCACTGCCGATGCTCGCGACAAGCCACTCGGTGTGCGCCTTCTTCTTGATCAGGTTGCTATTTAGATTCGTGTTGGCGCCTGTGGGGATGTTGGTGTTGTTCATCGTCGAGGACGCGGCGGACGCCGGCGCTGGGAACGATAGCTGTGAGATGCCGTCGACGTGGAAGTTATGCAGCACTGCGAGACATTGCAGCGTGAGGCCATTCCAGATGTGGATCTCGGGTACGAACGCTCCCGCGCCGTCGCCAGTGGCAATAATCTCGCCTGACGCGTTCACATCGAGGCACATGAGCACGTTCCGGTGGCCCTGGTAGAACCGCTGCCGATGGAACTCGGTCGAGTATACGATCGCGTACTTCGACACGATGTAGACAACGTCGCCGTTGCTCAGGTACTTGCACGTGTTGCGGGCAGTGGGGCCGTTTGCGCCGTAGATCCACTCGAGCTCGAGGTTCACGGGTGGCGGCATGTCAAGTCTTGTGGGACTATGCAGTCCACCGCCGGTGCCGTCGATGCTAGTGAACGAGGCTTTGGACGCGAGATGCGCATGCGAGGGCTCAATGATCCACGGCGCCGGTATCTCAGCACGTCGAGTCTCATTGTTGCCGCTGTCGGGTAACGACGTTGTAGTCGCGTCGACCTTGCCGCTTTGCCACTGGGACTCGTCTTCGAGGTCCGAGTCCACGTCGCTGCCGTCGGGGAGCGAAAGCTCTTCTTCAAAGCCGATCGCCTTCTCGGAGATGAGACGGAACTGCTCGACCTGGAGCATGAACTCGCGGTTGCTGCGCGCCCACTCGATGAACTCTTCGTAGTTGAGCGCATCGCTGCCGTCCTTGTCGTAGCGCGAGAACGCGCTCTCGGCCAGGCGCAAACAGCTCTGCATCACCTTGAGCGCATCTTCCGACTGCTTCAGTCCGCTTTGGTACAGAGCTTGGTGGTGATTCTGACGATGGTGGTGTTGCTGATTTGAAAGACCAGACGCTGGCGTGATGGAGTGGCCGGTGAGCAACGCCATACCGATCCACACGGACTTCATGAGTAGAGCCTTCGGGAGAGTACGATAGAAACGCTCGTCAGCAACGCCATAGGTAGTAGATACATACAGAACGCAGCAACGTACCAACTCTGTGACGGAGAGCGAGCCATTGTGATTGAAGTCGAAGAGGTCGAACGCGACTGTCATGGTGTGCACAGCGAGCAATATCAAGAACGCAGATGAGTGTCAATCGCATCCAGTCTTCATCCAGTTGATACAAACCAGAGCTCCTTACACCGAGCCTTCTCTTCGAACGTGGCGCGACAGACGCACGCGAGCGCCGCGAGGAACTCGAGGCCGTCGATGCGGCCGTCCGAGTTGGCGTCCAGCGCGTCGAACACCTCTTTGATCGCCACGGTCTCGGGCGCCTTGAGCAAGATGAGGTTCTCGAACTGGATCAGCGTGATCGAGAGACCAAAGGTCTTTTGGAAGCGCCCGTGCAGGTGCACGACGTCCTCGAACGTCCCTGTGTGCACGTGGTTCACATGGTAATTGCCATCAGCGCTCCCAAAACGCTATGGGACCGTGCGGCAGACGACAAGAAGGCCACTTACATCGCGCAAAGTCCTTGGTCTCGCGCTGCAGCTCGATCTCCGTGCCAACGAAACGCAGCGCCGAGCCGTGAGCTGCTCCCATGACGACGATCGATTCCGTATCGAAGTGCTGAAGATGAAGGAGCGGTAGATCTGCACTGGGAACCGACCGACGAGTCTCTATTGGAACATTGCGCAAAGATCCAATTGGATCGCGAAGCGTCGCGACCAAGAGGTACTGAGTGATCTGAAAATCCTCGTACATGTAGCAAATAGGCTTCATTCATCAACAACATCACAATCGGGACTGACGGATGGAAATGATGTGAGCTTGTTGTGTGCAAGCGCAGCCTCACATCTCCAATTTCACCTCCAGTGAGGAAGTAGGGTCATTGCAATGTTAAACGAGTCAAACATGCATGCAAGCCACATTCGAGGCGCTAATGAATTCGGGTGTTTAAAGGCCCTCGCAGAGGGCCCTCTTGTGACTTGTCGGAATGAAGAGCAGTGCAAGTCCATTCATTCTTCAGGGGTTCTAGCGAGACTGACGGCGCTGGCTCGTATATCCTTTGCCCCTCCCCCTTGAGCAAGTGACGCAGGCATAACAGGTCTCCCTTGAGTCATTTGCTCGCAGGAAGGACATGGAGTCCACGCTTCACGATCGCAACACGAGGCTATGTGAAGCGGAGCAGCTCAGCCGCTCGAGCGAGCAAGTGAGTCTTATGCCTCAATGAGCATACCAAGTGACTAATCTTGCTCTACGCGCATGGCCATGTTAATGCCGTGGATCTAGAAGGCGAAGATTGAAATCAGATTAGCGCTACTGGAGCAGGGATATCACATCCGAAATTGTGGTAGGGACCTTAGCAAGTTTTCTTTGAAACCAGACTCCGTTGTACCCACGGCTACATGGAACGTCATGCTAACTTATAACATTGTTATCTGGCTGGATGGACCGACTGCCGTACTGGATGCCTGGTATCTTATTCCGAGTGCATCATCGTGTGTTCGTCCAGAGACGAAGGAAGGAAGGAAGGCCTCGCACGTTCTTCTACGGACGGACGGAGGAAGAAACTAACGTATTCTTCCGTCCAGAAGTACCACGCCTGACGCACTCGCCAAGCTCATACCACACACACAGTCTTTGATTGGTACATCCTCCATGCGTGCGAGTTCCTTTGTTCATCCGTTGCGGCCGGCAATTGAAAGAGTACAGACACACACGAGTTGCTTGCCTACAAATCCTTGTGGCTTCATGACTTCGATATTCCTGACGTCAGGACCAGCCCAGCAGTGAGGAAACCAATGAGACATGGGCGATGGAAACAACAACCAAAGCTTTCTCGGTGGATCCTCATTCAGCAGCTCCGTGAAATGCAGGTAGGTAGCTCCATGGAAAGCGACGCCATGAACAGCAGATGAACAACAGTGGCAAAGCAAGGAGCTCGAAGCCTGGCGCGTGTGCGTCTTGGTCATCCAGATGTCTCTGGGATCGTTTGGCTAAGAGTCCAGAGAAAGCGCTTTGTGTCCAGAGCACTTCAAATTTGAGCCAAATGTGCAGACATCGGATGCCCTCGTTTCGCTGGACGACGCTTGTTCGATATTTTCGCGGAACTTCCTGACATATATGCTGTTCCATAGGTTTTGTTTCATATGCCAAGATATCGGCTGCACCGTCTACCACGCGATCTTGAAGCATCGTATGCTGTATTGTAGGTACACCCTAGAGCTCCATTCCGACAGTCTCACACCTCACGATCAAGCTACATTTCTCCATTGCCACACGCGAAAGACGACTCGTGCTAATGGCATAAACTGATAGGCTGTCTGTGGGCAGAAGCGATGCGATGGTCTACATCACATCGCATCGCAACTGACCTCATAATAAGGAAAGAACTATCCATCACCACCTCCACAAAAATGGCAAAAAATAGAAAGAATGCGCGACGAACCGAGCAACTTCGAGCCATTCACAACGCGAAACAACCAGCTCGCTCGCTGTCACCCCCTTATTCACATTCGGCGACACTCACCTGCTGTTTAAAAGTGATCCGCCCCCCACCTCACACAGTTCTCGCTCTCTCGCTCCCGACCTTCGTCTCGTGCCGGCCTCCCGATTAAGCTCCTTCTCCCCTCTTCCAGGAGGCAAGCGCGTGAGATCCATAACGGACGCCACATCGACTCATCCCAAGTCGCGACGTGCCATCTGCGACCACCACCACCTGCTGCTACGCTGGACGCGAGCGATCTCGCTTCACACAGGACGTATACAGAGACACAGGAGGTATGGACGCGCTCTTCCTCGCGTGGCAGATGACGGCGCTGGCATCCTGCCTGCTCGCGGGAGGCGCCATGATCTTCTTCTTCACCAAGTATCCGAGCACGCGCACGCACCCGGGGCCGGTGCTGCTCTGCGTCTTCCTCTCGACGTGCGTGGCTAACATCACGCGCGTGGCGCTGCACACGTGGCACCTCACAGCACCGACTGGTTCCGACGGCGAGAAGCGCGAGCCAGCGACGCTTAGCGACATCGCCAACATTGAGCTCCTCGGCAGCACCGAGGGCGTCGAGGTGAACTACATCCCGTTCTTCTTCTGGTGTGAGTTCTTCTTTGTCACGGCCGTCACGATGTGGTACCTCATGCTCGCGCTCGACCTCATCTTCTCGCTCTCGAACCCGTTCCTGCCCTTCAACGCCGACAACCTCAAGCACCACATCTACGCCTGGCCCGCGGCGCTGCTCTGGTGCCTCACGTTCCGTTACGTGTTCGTGAACACGCACCGCGGCAAGTCGCAGCACGTGCTGCTCTATTTCCACCTGCCGGCGTACATCGTGCTCGTGTACATCACTGGTGCGCTCGTGATCGCGTGGCGCAAGTCGCGGCGCCTCGAGACCCAGGCGCACCGCACGACGCGTCGCATGGCCAAGCTCATCCTGCCTTACCTGGCTGTGTTCGCCGCCGACACGATCGTCGTATTCGTGCTCTACCTCTTCCAGCTTGATGTCGGGCGCGAGACCACGACCATGAACGCGATCGACCAGCTCGCGCTCGTGCTCGAGACGCTCTGCGTCTTTGTGCTCTTCTGCCGCGACGCCGGCGTCTTCCGGGCCGTTCGCCACCGTCGCGAGGACAGAAGTCTGCCGACGACCATGGGCCAACCGAGGTCCGGGAACGGTGGCAATAGTGATGGTAGCCACCGGCAGACGGAGAAGATCGACGTGTCCAACAAGCTGCGCATGGACGTGATGAAGTACATGTCCATGGGCATCCAGAAGTCGAGCTCGCAGGCGATCCTGGCGGCTGAGCAGGCGCCGAGCGAGATCACCTTTGCTGACTACAGTACGGTCGAGTCCATGAGCGTCGTCGTGCATGGCTGGAAGCAGAGCGGCGTGCTGAGCTTCCGCGACTGCGCGCCCAAGGTCTTCCACCACATCCGCGAGCTCTTCAAGATCGACCCGCACTTCTTCGTCGAGTCCTTCGACCCGTCGTCGATCCTGAGCGAGCACGGTTCCGAGGGCAAGAGCGGCAACATCTTCTACTTCACAGGTTTGTACTCTATCTCGTCACGGTGATGATATTCTTAGGACTCGAGGCTAGTTGACTGACACCCTCTATTGGTGGCGTTGCATTCAGCAAACAAGCAGTTCATGGTCAAGAGTGTGCCCAAGGAGGAGTTCGACACGCTCTGCGCGATCTTGTACGAGTAGCTCGTCATTGCTCAATGAGCTCTTCACAAGGCTAACCCTGTGTGTACACCTATGTATTCCCGACAGGCCACACTACCACCGGTACCTGCTGTCGAACCCACAGACGCTGCTGTGCCGGTACTTTGGGTGCCACTCGATCTCGCTGCCCGTGGGCAAGCGGCGTATGTACTTCGTCGTGATGCAGAACCTGTTCAACGAAGGGCCGGTGCACCAGCGCTTTGACCTCAAGGGCAACCGTGACCGGCGCCAGGCGATCAACGCGAGCCAGGTGGAGAACTACATCCAGCTCGCGAAGGAGCAGCGCACGATCAACAAGCTCATGATGGACATCGACTTCCACAAGTTCAACAGCGGCATCGCGCTCTCGCCGCGTAATGCGTCCAAGCTCCAGGGCCAGCTCTGCGATGACATCGTCTTCCTCGCCAGTCGCGGCATCATCGACTACAGCATTTTGCTAGGCGTGCGGTACCTGCGGTCGGGAGAGCGTCTGCCGTCCATCACGGCGCAGAGCCAAGGGATCTACTCGAGCGATCTGGAGAAGGTTTACTACCTCGGCACGGTCGATATGCTGCAGCGGTATAACTGGAAGTGGACCGTGCAGCGCTGGCTTCTGGGCGTGCTGCTCTGCAAGGACACGCACGACGTGAGCGCCGTGCCACCCGAGGCCTACGGCACGCGCCTCACCAAGTTCGTGCGCTCACGACTCTTCGATGTTCAAGGCGACAGCACGGTCAGCTCGCGCAGCACGCGCTTGCACGGCGGCGGCGGTGAGCGAGGCCGGCGCGGCGGCAGCGACGTCGCGACGCTCGTGGTGCACGAGGCAGATGATGACTACCTTGACGACGACCAGAGTGAACTCCACGCCATGTCGAGCGAGATGCGCGACTACTCGTTCTCCTTGAGCTCGCTGGACAGCGGCAGTGAGTACCGCCAGCACGCACCGGCGTCACCCTCGGTGGCCTATGCGTCCGTGAACGAGAGTCCGCAGTCGCAGGCGTCCATAGTGCTGTCTGATGGGAGGAGCACGGGCGCGGGACAGCAGTACCGGAAGCCCTCGTTCTTTGTGTAGCGCGCTGTCTGTCTGAGAGAGAGAAGAGAGAAGAGTGAGAGCTGAAGAAGGAGGGCGAGATTTGCATTTTTGATTATCATTATTACCGTCGAAGAGATCATAAAGAATGGCTTACCAGTGCAGCCAACGAGCGTTGATGCGACTCCATCCGTCCATCTACTCGCGCATGGAATGACTGGCTGGCTCGACAGCCATGCGAACGCTGGTCGCTTTGTGATGCGTCCAACGTTGGCACTGTCCACTTCGAGTGGACGAATGTAGATCCCACACGACTATATCTTGTGGCCCACATCTGCCAAGAAACTCTTATAAACCCAACCTACGTGATATAAACAGGTTGATGGTTTGCAGAAGCTACCAACACAAAAGAATAGATAACAAAGCAAAAGCTGCAAAGATGAACGCGGACGATGAGAGTGCGTCGCTCGCGCTCTCTCTCTCCTGGCGGACCCTGCGCCTCTACCCCACTATTGTCTATTGCGAGCAGTATTTAATGCGTGCTGTTATATGTGTGTATGTGTGCTGCTGCCGTGTGTCATTCAACAGACCCGACGGGCTACGCGTGGGAAGGCACGCTCGAGCGCAGCTGGGATGCGATCGAGGAGGACGAGACGGGCAAGCTCAAGATCAACATGGCGGTCGCCAAGCAGCAGCGCCAGCGGTGCGCCCCTGTGTATCCAATAGCCACCCTCTGTCTTTATACGTAGCTGGTCATCATTAACGTTCTTTCTCTATGTGCGCACTAGCCGCCTTGAGATCGCGCGCAACGTGCGCAAGGGACTCATTCGCTACGTGTACGTGGTGATGGACCTGTCGCGCGGCATGGGGCAGAAGGACTGGAAGCCACACCGCCTTGGGTGTGTGAGCGACGTGTTGCAGCAGTTTGTGAAGGACTACTTCGACCAGAACCCGATCTCGCAGCTGGGCGTGATCGGCATCAAGGGCATGAAGTCTGAGAAGCTGAGCGAGCTCTCGGGCAACCCGAAGGCGCACATGGAGAAGATCAAGGACGCGCTCGTGGTGGACAAGGAGCCGTCGCTGCAGAACGCGCTGGAGATCGCCAAGAGCTCGCTCAAGACCGTGCCGGCCTACGGCAGCCGCGAGATCGTCGTGGTCTTCGGCAACTTGGTCACAGCGGACCCGGGCGACATCTTCGCGACGATCTCCACACTCAAGCGTGAGAACATTCGCGTGTCCTTTATTGGCATCGGCGCCGAGATGCACCTGCTGCGCAAGATCGCGGACGAGACGCAGGGCACGTACCACGTGGCCATGGACGCAAACCATTTGCAGCACCTCATGACGGCGTTCACGTTCCCATGCCCGACGATCGCGTCGGCGGCCTCGCGCTTCGCGACGCTCGTCGAGATGGGCTTCCCCCAGCGACGTAGCGGTGCGCTTTCGCTTTGCACGTGCCACCAGGCGTTCACGACCGTCGGGTACTTGTGTCCGCGCTGCAAGTCCAAGAGCTGCGACCTGCCGACCATGTGCCAGGTGTGCAACCTGCCGCTCGTCTCGTCGCCGCATCTCGCGCGCTCGTACCACCACCTCTTCCCCGTTGCTAAGTTCGAGAAGACCGTGCTGCAGGACGGCATGGCGCTGCTGCGTGAGAAGTGCTTCGGCTGTCTGCTGCCGCTCGCGCATGACGTCGAAGGCGCTGCGTTCTCGTGCGGAACCTGCAGCAGCACCTTCTGCAGCGACTGCGACATGTACATCCATGACTCGCTGCACAACTGCCCCGGGTGTTGCTAGCGGCTGATTCATACTGCATAGTGCACGAGAGAGGAACAGAGAAAGAGGTCGCTATGAAGTGGAATGGTTGGTTGCTTATCGAGGGGTGATGCATGGTGGATGCTGCAACAAATAGTATGGGAATGCTGCATCTTAACATGTATGCAGGCCGTAACTTGCTGAATGACGACGATACGCAAACGATACGATATATCTTGCACAAAATCAAACGTGTGGAAGTTGGATCTTTCAACATTCGTGCAGGATGTAACTTGGCCACTTTAAAGATTGCCCGAGTACTCCAGTGACTCAAGTTACCAAAACAAGAACTGACCTCTAAATCGAAGCGTTTCGGGCTACACACCTTCAGATTCCGAGAGCTCCTCGGAGTCCAAGAGCTCTCCCGCCTTGGCGACCAAGCGCTCGAGCACCAGCGGCGACACGAATGCTGGGACCGATGCCGGGTACGAGTAGAAGTGGTCGAGGTCTGCAACGCTCGGGTACGTTTCGTAAAGCCACTCAAACATGAGAACGTGGCCATTCGCATACGCGGCATGCGCCACCTCCTGCACACGATTTTCAATGCCGTTCACGCGCAGGAAGAGCAGCGTATCAAAGTCCCCGCGCGTCGCCGCGGTCTCCATTGCGTATGTGGTGCGCTCAACCTCCCCCCAGTGCTGCGCGTGCAGTCACTGGATCATCTCAGACGAGGTCGCTGAGTTAAGCGTCTGCATTCGGTCGTCGCCTCGGTGGTGCTCGTGCAGCCACTTGACGACCGACAGGTGGTCCTTCTCCACAGCGTTCATCATCGCGCTCGAGGGGTATCGGAAGCTGTTGGGGAATTCGCGGTGGAGTCAGTTGGGCGTGGCCAAGTGGCCGTTCGTGGCCACGCGTGCGACAATCTGCATGTGTAGGTCGACATCGGCCCTCGCCGTGATCCACTGGACGAGCTCCAGATGTCCATGCTCTATGGCCATCGTGATGTCGAACTTCGGACGCGTGTCACCCGTGTAAGCGTGCGAGAAGAGCCACTCGACGACGTCGGTGTGGCCGTTCCCAGCTGGGGCTTCGACCGCGCTCCGTTCAAGGCCTCCCCGACCATTACAGAGCACGCGAAGGTTGTGAAAGAGCCACTGAACCACCACGAGGTGGCCCTTCGCAGCTGCTTTACTCATCACCCACTGGTAATCGTAACCACAGCCTCTATTCTTCGCCAGCCCAGTTGAGTTATCCCGCGACGAAGAACTTTCGGCGGTGTGAAAGAGCCACTCGACGACATCCAGATTCCCGCTGTCTGCTGCTGAGATCAGTGCGTTGCTGTAGCGCTTGGGTGGGTAGAGCGCGTGAATGAGCTGCACGACCTCGAGGTCGCAGTGCTCTGCGGCGGCCGCCAAAGCGCGTTCCTGCTCGTCCGCCGGGATCGCGATCGTATGCAGCAGCCACTTGGCAATGTTGCTGTGTCCTTTTTGGAACGCAGCTTGAAGATCGTTTATACTCGGAGCTGCAAAGCCGTTCTCATGAAGCCACTGAGCCATCTTGAGACTACCAGCCTCGACTGCATACGCCACGTGGCTCTTGTAGTATGAGCCCATGTACTCGTACCCGTGCACCACGAGGTACTTGAGGACGTCGAGGTGGCCACCTTCCATTGCCGATTGCACCGCTCGGTCTGTGAAAGGGGATGTCGCTGGCCCCACGTTCTCGTGCAGCCACTGAACAATGACAAGGTTACCGGACCGTGCAGCGTGCTGGAGAGCGCAAAGCAGGTGCCAATTCGCTACTGCAGGCTGCTCCTTGAGCCACTGGAGCACGTTCAAGTGGCCCCGCACGCTGCATTCTCCGCGTAGACAGCGGGTAATTCAACCTTGTCGCAGTGTGCGACGAACCACTCCATCAGGTGCACTTTGCCCAGCGCCGCCGCCATCGCCATCCCCTTGGACGTGTAGCCACTGGGGCAGTACGCGCACAAGCACGCGAACATCTCTACGTTGTCGTGTCTCACAGCGTGCACAAGCACCAGGCTGAAGACGTGCGAGCGGTACAGCGGGTGCGTGTCAGGCGCTTCATGGGCGATCAAGTATCGCAGCAGCTTGAGATTGTTGTGCTCGCACGCGCGCTCGATGGTCCAGCGCTTACGGATCGCCGGGTCGATGAAGCTGTTGATCGTTGGCGCTAGTTCGGCAAGTTCGGCGCGCGAGGCGCACAGGAGCGAGACTGCCGTGAGAAGCTGGTGGCGCATTGCTTGGTGACGGTGGTGCTACTGCAAGGTGGAGCTGCGGGTGAATTGGGAGCTGGGTACATTTTCATAGCCCGCGCTTTCCTACTTTGACTGGGTTTCTGTATGTTCCTACATGCCATTTCTGAAGTAAAAAATTCGCTTCTCAATCAATCAAAGATTAAAAATTAAAAATAACATCACAAAGTTTTGGCAAAAATTCTATGTCAAGCTCATGACGTTATTCTTGATCTTTCGGTGACGTTATGCCCAACATGGGATGAGGTGATGACAACAGGCGGAACTTGACATGACATCAAACTCACACACGCGCATTACGAAGCCATTCTTGCCCAATGGCGTCGTCGCTCTTGGGCCACAAGGGTCGGACTGGGCGGATCATGCTGCTCACCGACTTACGCCTGCGCCTTTGTAGCTTCGAACTGTGAAACCAGAAGCTCATTCGCGCATTCTCTCTCTCCAGCTCAAGTCTTCAACCGACACGTCAACAGCTCCGCGCCAACAAACAGCAAGCAACTCTTCCACGATGGCGACCTGGAGTGAGCTCATCAAGCAAGCCAACTGGTTCATGATCTACTACCTGAGCGTGATTCACATTGGCGGCATCATCGGCGTGCAGTGCCTCTTCAGTGTCAAGTGGCTGACGCTCGCGCTCGGCCTTGTGCTCTACTACCTCTCGGGTCTGGGCATCACCATGGGCGCGCATCGTCTATGGTCGCACCGGTCGTTCAAGGCGCACGGCAGCGTGCGCTTCCTGCTCATGCTCTGCAACTCCCTGGCAAACCAGGGCACGATCTTCCACTGGACGCGCGACCACCGCGTGCACCACAAGTACTCGGACACGATCGCGGACCCGCACAACTCGGGCCGCGGCTTCTTCTTCGCGCACATAGGCTGGCTCATGGTGAAGAAGGACCCGAAGGTGATCGAGGCCGGCAACAAGCTCAACTTCGATGACCTTTGGGCCGACTGGACTGTCGTGCTGCAGGAGAAGCTCAACCCGTGGGGCCAGCTCTTCATGTGCTTCGTCGTGCCCATGCTCGCGGGCATGTACCTCACGGGCGAGACGTGGTTCAACGCACTCTTCGTACTCGGCTTTTTGCGCTACGTGCTCATCCTGCACGCCACGTGGCTCGTGAACAGCGCCGCGCACTTCTACGGCTACACGCCGTACGACGAGACAATCCCGCCGCGCGAGAACTGGCTCGTGTCGCTCGGCGCCATCGGCGAGGGCTGGCACAACTGGCACCACAAGTTCCCGTACGACTACGCCACGTCCGAGTTCGGCGTCACGCAGCAGTTCAACCCGACGAAGCTCACAATCGACATCTTCGCGGCGCTCGGCCTCGTCACGGAGCGCAAGCGCGCGCTCGGCGTCTGGGACAAGATGAAGGAGGCCAAGGCGCACGGCCACGGCCACCACAAGGCCGTGCAGGACCCGCTCGGCGACGACCCGACCCGCGCCTTCTCGGAGCTCAAGGCCCACGCCATGTAGGCTGCTTGTTTGTTGTTCATTGGCGCATGCATATCGTATTCAGCTCGATTCATTTATAGGTCGAGCACATCATAACATTATCGAATTATTTCTGCCATTCAAGAGTTGCGTTGTGTGTGTTGTCTGCTCATGGTGGCTCGACACATATTGCGCATTGGTTCAGTTGCACGCTTTATGAGTGAGCGCTTCAAGCTCATAACGCAGAGTGGCTACATTACGATGATGCTTGAAACAAGCAGACGAATCACTCGCTGTCTCATGGCGACTTGTCAATCAGGCGGCGTTCCATGTCACTTTGTCCCTCATGTGCATTTACTATTGTACCATGAGCTCATGCACGTATGCTTGTGCGTGTGTGTGCGTGTGCTCGTGTCACGCGTTCATATAGTCGATGTCATCGCCACCGTCCTCATATTCGTTTCTTCGTCTCTCGTTCACTCGCGGGGCAGAGAGCATACGCCAGCAACACCACGGTCACGACCTTTTCAGATCCAACATGTCGTGGCGCTTCGGCAGCAATGATGCAATGAACAGAATGGTGGTCAGAATAACATCCCACTAGCACCCCCTCACATGAACCATACAAATATCTACATGCTGTTCATGGGAATAATAATATTTGTAATATTTGAAAATGTGGCTCTGGACAGCGTATCTGGTCCAGCGCCTTTCGTCTTGGATTGTGGCTTAGGATTGCATCACAGCGTCCATCGTGATGAACGAAAAAGTCCCAGATCTGATGGCGATGGCGTCGCGCGAGTCTTTCCAGACAGCTTCTTCGTCCGCATGTGAGAGAGAACTCACGTCTCAAGCGCCAGTCTACAGGTCGTGTGTGCATGAGCACGAGGGCCTCAGTCTTGAACTAGACGTCATCAACCCCCACACGCACTTTACACTCACAGCTCTCTCGCCACCAGCCAATCGAGAGCATGACAACGACGCTCACCATGCGCAGCGCTGAAGCCGAAGACCTCCTCACGAGCTCCCACCACACGACGCTCATCGACGATGTTCCCACCTCAGCAGCACACGGTCTTCCACGCTCGCACTCGGACGACGATCTGGGCGTGGACGCCTTCGAGGTCACCATGCGCCTGGACACAAGCGAGCAAGAAGGGCCGCCGCTTGTTACAGCAACACCAGCACCAGCAGCCGACTCGGCCGATAGCGAGCCGTCACACGTGGAGATCGCGTTCTCTGGCTCGGGCGGCATGTTCACGTACCAGATGGGCGTCGCGGCGTACATCCAGGACCACTTTGACGTGTCGGACTGCCACTTCTCCGGGTGCTCGGGCGGCTCGTGGGCCGCGACGTTGCTGGCGGCCGAGACGAGTGTGCACGCCGCGTGGAAGGTGATCCTCGCGAACCAGCAGCGGCTCATTCCGGTCAACTACTCGTGGTATAGCGGCTACGGCCGCTACGCGAACATCGTGGGCGCGACTATCCAAGAGCTCTGGGCCGGCGACCCGGATGTGTTCAAGCGCGTGGAGCAGAAGCACCTGCACATCGCCGTGACCAAGTTCCCGTCCATGGAGGGCGAGACGCACAACTCGTGGAGCAGCCTCGAGGACCTCATGAAGTCCATCATGGCGTCGGCGCTCGTGCCCTTCGCGCTCTCGGGCAAGCCGTACATTGAGCACCGCGGGCAGAAGTACATTGACGGCTGCCTGAGCAACTTCAAGGGCGTGAACTTGCCGGCAAGCGAATACAGCACGCTCTCGGACGTGTCGTTCCACGTCAAGAAGCTGGCGATCGACACGGCGCGCGCCAGCATGACGACGCTCACAAGCTACCTGCTCCCCGCGGCGCTGCACAAGCCGGTGGCGGCCTACATCTATCGCGCGCTGCCCAACCTCGTGGCGCCTCACGACGTCATCTCGCCGCTGTCGCTGACCGCCGGCTCCCGCATCACCGCCACTGAAGCATCATCATCTCCGTTATCAGCCACCGACGGCCTCGAGTCCGTCGTACCGTCCAAGACCAGTCGCGTGCAGCGGCTGCTCATCCGGCCGTGGACCTGGCGCGGCCACTCGCTCACGTCGTACCACTTGACAGTCGACATTGCGACCCACCAGCTGCGCTTCGACACGGGCTACAAGGACGCGATGGAGAACCACCACGAGTTCGCGGCCGTGCTGCCACCTAAGCAGAGCTTCGCAGCACCGTCGCCGCCGCCGCCAGCTAGAGCAGCGTAAGCATGAAGCTGCGCGCCATCCTCTAATTTATCAATCAACCGTGTGCCATACAAACAGAACAACAACATCGTAGACAGCCAGATCAACTTCGTCTCCATTTTCACTCAATACGACCAATGCCAATCGTCATGTCAATCGTCATGCGTTCAATGGATAGCCTTTCGTAAGAAATTGGTTGAGTCGACAGACGTGTGGAACACAATCGAATGACACACACAGAGAGAGAAGGGATGTCCTGGAATTCCATCCACTTCGTAACGTTGTTGCTGCGTTTTCGTTTGCGAAAGGAAGCCACTTGACCGTATCGCCTCGCCAGCCCTCCCCTCCATCCATTCATTCATCCATCCACACATCGTGCAAAACTGCCTATCGCCACGCGAAGCTTCTTAATTATCATCACCCTCGTCATTCGCGACTTTCTCGTCACGCCATGCGCTCGAGCACGGCGCTGATGTACGGGTCCTGACCGAACCGCGAGCGAATACGGCGCAGGTTCACCTTCTCCGGGTAGTGCGCGTAGAGCCACTGGAGGATCTCCAGGTCTCGGTGGGTGGCCGCGAACTTGGCCGCCTGGTCCGTGCAGCCTTCGCTGCGGTGCGCATGCAAAAAGAGCAGCACGTCAAAGTGGCCGTAGAACGCGGCGTTGTCCATCGCGTCGGTCGTGCAGCCCTCGCTGCGGTTCTCGTGCAGCCACCGCACGATCTCGAGCGAGCTCGCGCTGTTCATCGCGCCCGTGGTGCAGCCCTCCGAGCGGTTCTCGTGGAGCCACTGGAGTACGTGGAGGTGGCTGCCGTCAGCCGCGCCGTCCATCGCGTCGGTCGTGCAGCCCTCGGATCGGTTGGCGTTCAGCCACTGGAGCACGTCCAAGTGACCCCCTCGCGCCGACGAGTCCATCGCCGTCTCTGTGCAACCCTCACTGCGGTTCTCGTGGAGCCACTGGACGATCTGCAAGTGGCCATTGCCCGCCGCGCTGTCCATCGCCGCCTCTGTGCAACCCTCACTGCGATTCGCATGGAGCCACTGCACGATCTCAAAGTGTCCTCTACTCGCCGCGTCGTCCATGGCGTTCGTGCTGCAGCCCTCTCGGCGGTTCTCATGAAGCCACCGAAGGATCTCAAAGTGGCCCTCGGCTGCGGCGCAGTCCATGGCGTCCTGTGTGCACCCCTCGCTGGTGTTTGCGTGCAGCCACTTGAGGACGTCTAGGTGGCCGTTGGTCGCCGCATTGTCCATCGCGGCCGTCGTGCACCCCTCGCGAACATTCTCGTGGAACCACTTGACCGTGTGCAGATGACCGCCGCTCGCGGCGCGGTCCATGGCGCTGGTCGTCGCGGTTGTGATCTTGAGCTCGTGCAGCCACCGGATACACTCCAGGTTGCCGCTGTAGGCAGCATAGTCCGTGCCGTCGGGGACGTCCAAGCGGTACCCGTGCTCATAGAGGAACTTGGCGACTGCAAGCTGGCCGCCGTGGATCGCGTAGCGGAACGCCTCGTTCGAGCGCTCCTGGTAGTTGGCGTCAAGCCACTGGACGACCTCGAGATGGCCGTTGAGCGCCGCGCTATCCATGGCCGCATCCATGCAGCCGACGTTCTTCGGATGCGCGTGGAGCCATTTGAGCACTTCAAGGTGGCCGTTGCCCGCCGCGGCGTCCATGAACTTGGGACTCCAGATCACGTTCTCGTGGTTAGCCGCGAGCCATGCGAGGATCGCGATGTTGCCCTGCGCCGCCGCCTTCTCCATGCCTTTCGACGCGATGCCGCTGGAGCAATACGCGTGGAGCCACTGAACCATCGCGAGGTTGTCGTTCGCGGCCGCAAACACGAGCCCTTTGCTGAAGAGGAACGCGCGGTAGAACGGGTCGATTGTCGCCGACTCGAGCGAGTACAGTCTGTCGAGCAGTGACAGATGGTTGTGCTCGCACGCGCGAGGCAGCGTCCAGTACTGCGGCAGCCCGTAGTCGAGAAAGTCGCTCACGCGCTCGACCACATGCGGCAGCGCCTCGACCGGCGGCCGCACGCCGCGGCACACGACCACGGCCGATGTGAGCAGCGGCAACCCTGCGTGATTGAGCTGCTGCTGGTGTTGAGCGACGGGCGCTGAGATAGGCGCCGGTGGTGGCGGTACCTGCATGGCTGGTGCTGAGGGCGAGGCTTCGTTTGTCGTGAGCGTCGCCATCGAGGCGCTGTCGCCCTTGCAGCTTCGCTCGCTCTCGGGACGGCGGTGCAGCAAACGCGACGATGCGGAGCCCATCAACTGGTGCTTTTTTCTGAATATGACGACTGTCAAGCAAAATGGTGTATTTTATAGAGGTTTCAGGTAGAGCCCTTTCAAACAATTTTACAAGTACAATTACTTAACATAGCGGCCTTTGAAATTGCTAAAAAGGGTTATCAGATATTAAAAAGGGCTCGAGAGGTTCCAGCCGGAAACTTAAACGCAAAATCAAAAGTGAGCCACACAGACATGGAAGTGGCAGCACCGGAGAAGAATGCGGCGCTGCTCGTGGCCGAGCAGGTGCTCGTAGTGGCGTCCGCGAGCGTCTCGTTCGCCGGCTGCGCATTCATCTTCTTCACGTGGAAGAGCTTCAGCGGACCCAACTACCTCAGCAGGCGCATCGTCGCGTCGCTCGGCCTCGCGGGGCTCGTCACAGCTTTCGGCTTCTCCATGTACGAGCTCTGAGTGTCGCCTGTCTTGCATGTGTAGCACTTCGGCTCCATGGCGTGTTGTTTAGCAAAGTGCGTGTGGGTTGACGTGCGGATACTGTCTATATGTGCATTGTGACGCAGGTCCATCGTCGTGAACGGCATCGACCAGCAGTACAAGCGCGTCGAGAGCCTCTGCTACCTGCAGGCGTTCACGCTGCAGTACTTCTACCTGGCGTCATACCTCTGGACCGCGTGCTTTGCCTTCCACCTCTACCAGATCATCGTCAAGCGGTACGTCTCTCATCGCATTCTCTGCAGAGCTATCCTATCCTGATAGACGCACACAAGACACTCGTGAGGGCTCACTCATCTGCTACTACGATACCATAGAAACGAGTACCCAGAAAAGTATCTCTGGGTGTACCGCTCCATTGGCTGGGGACTACCGGGCCTCATCCTGCTGTACCTAGTGCTGCGGCAGCTCACGGGCCACTTGGGCGTTGGGCCAGCGGACCGCCGCTGGTGCTGGATCGCGGTGCACGCCACACCAACAGGCGCTCAGGACCCGAACACCTGGCAGAAAGAAGGCGCGCTCCAGCAGCTGCTGCTCTTCTACGCGCCCATCGGCATCGTGTTCCTCTTCAACTCGGCCGTGTACTACCGCATTCTGCGGTTCCTGGCGCACGACCCGATGGCCGATCGCTTCAAGCGCAAGGTCGTGGTCTACCTTGTGATCTTCTTTCTGTGCTCGATCTGGGGCGTAATCAACCGCCTCGTGCAGTTCTTCAGCGTAAACCACGCGCCCGACAAGTTCCTGAGTGTCATGGAGTGCATCTGCGACCCGCTGCAGCCGCTGCTCAACGCGCTCGCCTACGGCACCAACAAGCAAAGCCTTGAGGCGTACAAGGAGCGCTTCTGCTCCTCGTGGTTCTACGCGTCGCTGCCGTCTTCCGACGAGGAGTCGGGTGTCGACACCACTGGTCTGCTGTCCAATGACGAGGAGCGCGAAGGCCTCAACGCGACGGGCTTTGACCTTTTCTACCAGAAGAAGCGCAGCAGCAAGAACGTCAAGGCATCACACGCGTCCAACCATCTCGCGTACGCCGACAGCCCGCGATGATGAGGATGCGAATCATATTAGTCAAATTGCCACAGCAATACAAGTCCATGAGAACGACAAAAAATGCATCACCACGATAGACTTTCACACACGAAACAAATTGCATTCTCAAAACGAAAATCAAAAGAAAAACGAAGCTGTAAAGCTGCAGCGACAGTGCCACCACTGGCGATAGGGTCCAGCTCTGCATTGTGTGACTGGGATTGTGCTGAGCTGCTGAGATCAAGAAAGCTCCTGCCGAAATGCGGCGCGCTTAGAACAACGAAGGCGACGGCTTGGTCTCGCCGACCGAGGCGCGGCGGCTCTCGCTCGCATCCGCCTTGAGCTTCAGGTAGAAGTCCTGCATAAATGCCAATCACACACAGCCAGTCAATTTCACTGCAGCATGCATAACCAATCGCTATCAAAAGCCAAATCACGTACCCAGAGGTGCTTTCGCTTGTCCTGGTCTTGGAGCAGCTTGATGATGTCTGGGATGAGATGGATCATCTGGTCCGGCGTGAACGTGTTCGCCAAGTACGCGATAAACTGGTCGTCCGAGCTGCGGTTCTGACCGTACTCCTTGCAGCGCGTCTTGAACTCCTCGACGCCGACGTCGCCCGCGATCGTGTCAATCGTCGCCAGCACGCGGTCGTACACGATCTGGATGTCCGGACCCACTGCCGGCGTTGGCATGCGGTCCAGGAACGGCGACAGGAACTTGTTCTTCAAGAAGCTGCTGTTGCCCGACGGCGGGATGCTGATCACGCGGTTGATCGAATCGTAGAGCTGCGACGCCGCGGCCGGCTGCTCCACGGCACCCGTCAAGATCTCGGTCGGCGTGATGTCGCGTCCGTAGAACTTCTTGTTGATGTCGTTGCGCGCAGCGATCGCCGAGCCCTGCAGCCCGACGCCGCCGAAGAGACCCTTGCTGTGGCTGTACGTGTAGTTCGGCGCGATGCCCGAGGCGCTGAAGTTGGCGTTGGCGCCGGCAGCGCGGCCGTACGGGCCGGCGGCAAACTCCATGTTGGCGCCCGCCGAGAGCTGGCCTTTCTGCATGAAGCTCTTAACTGCCATGTCCGAGTTGAGGATGATCATGAACTCGATCATCTGGCCGCCGAGCTCGGCGCCAAAGCCCATGCCGAAGGTGCCGATGGCGCTCGGCGCCGACCAGCGGCCGTCCGGCAGCTTGGCGATCACGACGCCCGTGCCGACCTTGCCCGTCCAGATGAAGCCGGCCTTGAGCACCGTGAGGAATGCGATGCCCTTGGCCTGGTGCAGCAGGTCGATCGGGATGCGCTTGTCGTGCTCCAGGTTCGGGTTGAAGAGGTGCTCGAGCGTCTGGCCGGCCGCGCGGATGGCGCCCTCCATGGTCGTGATCGCGTCCGTCATGCTCGCTGATGCTGTTTCTCTGTGTTTCGCTGAATGATAGCAGCAATCGGTCCCCCCTTCACTTCGCTTTGCGGAGAGAAGCGGCATTTGTGGATTTATCTCGATGGAAAACCTTTGTTGTTGCATACCTTTATAAATATATATCTATTTAAGAAGGTAAACTGCTGCTACTGTATTCATTTTTTATCTGATTGGTTTTCAAATAGATATACCTGTGTATATACATACAGAAGCAGCGATGCAACGCACGAGGGTCACTCTGTAGAGCCATCAGAGAAATGAGATGCGTTTAATTCATAACCTTAAGCAAGTACCAGCTGAATAATTAAGGTTTTTCTTTCACTTAAATCAAGATTCGAGGAAATGCATCATGATGAGACGCGAAAGTGAGAATATGAGAACACTTGAGCAACATCATCAGCATCATCGACTACAGACGACGTCATCAAGGCCATCAACACAACGCCGGCAAGTGCTAAATACATACATTGATGAACTCACACGCGCTCCACACGTCGCACACACGCGACGTCAGTATGCATCCCACGTCGAGAAAAGCGAGCACCTAATTCCGCAACACAGCGACTCCACTCGCTCGCTCACTGGGCGAATTCATTCTTATAAGCTTAGTTGCGAGAGGTAGTCCACAAGCGACGGGCTCTTCGTGAGCTCCAAAATCGCGGCGCCAAGCTGCTCAAAGTCCCGTCGTTCGTTGTACATCTGTGCGCTGATGCGCACGTAAAAGTCACTCTGGAATGCCACCACGCGCACGACGATGCGGAACTGGTCCGCGAGGAAGTCCATGATCGTGTCGCACAGCGGCAGTGCATCTTCGTTCGAGTACGGCGCACCGTCGGCGTTCGTAGGCCACTTGACCGGCAGGCGCACGTTGCTCACGAACGGCGCGCGCTGCCACGACGGCAGCAGCACGTTGGTGCGCCAGAGTGTCGCCAGAAACGTCGACGCCCAGTCCATCAGCCCCTTGTTGTGCGCGAACACGCGCTCAAAGCCCACGCTCTCGTAAAAGTCGAGCGCCGTGACGATCGTGAGAAAGTTCGACTCATCGCGCGTTCCCTGGATCGAGAACTCGTCCACGAAGCTCTGGCCGTAGCCCAGCGACGTCACCACAGGGCGCACAGTTCCCTATATTTTCGATAGCAGCATACACGACAAATTGTTAGATCACCATGTTTGGTGGAGCACACATCTCGTCCGGTAATACAGCAAGCGTACCTGGTAAGCCTTGGTCACGTGCAGGAACGCACAAGACTTGGAGCCAAAGAGCCACTTGTACGCTGTGCCCACGTAGAAATCGGCGCCGAGTGCGTTCAGGTCGAGCGTGAGCTGACCTGGCGCACTGGCACCGTCGACTAGCACCGGGATGCCGCGCGCGTGGAACAGCGGGATGAGCTTGTCGAGCGGTAGCACGAAGCCCGTCGTACTGGCAATGTGGTCGAGTACAGCGAGGCGCGTATTGGGCGTGATCGCGGCCGCAACCTGGTCCACGAGCTCGTCGTAGCTGGCGAGAGGGAGCACGACGTCCACGACCTTGAGTTCCACGAACTCTTGCGTGCAGTAGCACAGGTGACGCAGCGTGTTGAGCACCGCAGGGTCTATAGACAAGAAGCACCGAGTCAATGAGTGAGTGATGAACAGCAATCGACAATACAAAGGAAAGACGTACAGGTGAGGTTGAGACACAGCACTTCGTCGCCCTCCTGGAGATCGAGCGACTGCAAGACGGCATTCGTGCCTGTGGTCGCATTCGTCACAAACACGATGTCCTCTGGCTCTGCTTTCAGGAAGTTCGCGAGCTTCGTGGCCGCCTGGCGCAGCAGCACAGGCGCCTCGCGGCGCACGAAGCGGTCTGGGTTGATCTCCATCTGGTTCACGAAATGCGCCTGTGCCTGGAGCACGGCCTTCACGGCCGTGCCGTACATGTTGTGGTTGAGGAAAATCGAGTTGGGCTCCAGGTTGAACAGACTGCGGCACTCGCTGCCGAGCGAGATGTTGCGCAAGTAGTCCCGACACCCAGGCCAAAGCGCGCTCATGCCGTATAGACCGTCGGGGTTACCCTGGATGCAGTTGACAGCGGATGGGGGCGCGCCGCTACATGTTGAGCGCTGCTGCTGTGCCTGTTGCTGGAAGTGCGCCTGCTGCTGCTGGAAGAGGAACTGCTGCTGCTGTTGGAAGAGGAAGTTCTGTTGTTGTTGCTGCATCTGCTGCTGCTGCTGTTGTTGCTGTTGTTGTTGCTGCTGCTTGGCGCTCACGCCATTGCTGCTGGACGCGGAAGTAGCAGGGCTGCTGCTGACGTGCGACGAGATGTTCGCGGCGGAGGATGCGGCCACGGGGTACGGCGACGCCATCGGTTCTTCCTGGGTTTGGTGTGCGTGTGGAGGAGAGCGCGTGTATACCACTGGTGGGTGAATGGGCTGTTGTCTGGGTGTCTGGGGGACGAACACGCGCGTGAGAGAGAGGAAGACGGACGGAGCGCTGGTGCTTCTTTGTTGTCGCTCGCTTGCTCGGTGGTTCTTTTGGTTTGTGAGGGTGGCGGCACACGCTCGCTCGTCCGCTCTTGGATAAAATAAGAGTATGATTGTAATTTAGCATCTTTGAATGTTGTTCTGGGTATCAACATTTGTCTGTTTTTGTAGCATTTAAAAAAATATATGTCTACTTTGGTATATATTTCATGTCAATCGCGCTGCTCTTTTTCTTTTGGTACAAGGCAGAACAGTCTGTGACGGGTTCGGGCAACTTTGCGCAAATTAGAGGCGTCGTCGGAGATGACGAGGCGCAACAGCCACCGGCTTACGCAGCCGCAAGTGCTCACTCGATCCACTCGGCCGCGACAGCAGGCGACCAATATCCCAGCCGCTCTGTCCTGCCCGCCAGGCGCCCGCCCGCTTCCAATCTCAATCGCAAGAGAAGTAAGCGGCGGGAGAAGCAAGCGCGAGCACAGTTCGACTTCACTGCACAATCGCATCGTGAAGTGTTCGTCCGCCTGTGCGGAATGCGCTGTAACGGCCTCTCCGATCGGTGATTGGCGTGGCGCTCATTCCGGTCACATGACTTGGCGCCGCACGCGCTGGTGATTGGTCCTGCGCTGTGAAGGGTGGGTGTGCATTGTCGAACGCGGTGCGTTCGAGTTGGTGCGCGTGTTCGCCTTCATGGAGTGGATGCCTGATTTGTTTGGTGGCGTGTTGCGCGTATGCATGCGCAGAGCTTCAAGTGGCGCCCGCGAGGGTCGTCAGAGCCGTCGTCGTCAACGAGCGCGACGCTAACTGCACCAAACGCCACGCTTGTGCTGCGCTGGTGCTGCCTTGGAGCTGGTCGCATTATCGGTATTGACAGCAGCGCTCGTGCAATCTGTGGCGTTCCTGTGCTCGCTGAAAAAGTGTCGACACGAAGGATTGCAGTCGTCCCACTCTCGAGCGAGTCAGTCAATCGCGGGAGCCGAGGGCGGTGACACCCACGTCGTGGCGTGATCACAAAGTGCAAGTTGGGAGCGGGCTCGTGTGCAACTCTAATAGCGTTCAGAGGGAGCATTTGACTTTCAGAGTCTACAATGGCGGATGCTCAAGACAATCCGACTTGGCTGATGTGCCAGCGTTCATAGTTTGTACTGTACTGTATGCTCTCTGTGAGGTCTCATACAGGGATCCTGAGATCACAGGCTCTGGGTTGCTTGTCTGTGACTGCACATCGAGTAATGTCCTGAAGAGAGACCAGCCCAGTAGTGACCAAGAACGATGATGCATGAAATCTGATCGTCAGTACCAGCCGCTGGGCTGCAGACTAACAAACATGAGAGCAAAAACAAGCGAGAATGTAGCCCAGAGAGCTTCACGCCATGGGTGCATTTGGGTGGAGAAGAACATCTGACGAAGAAGCAGCAATGGTTTCACTTCTACATACAGTTGTTCCACGAACGAACAGAAAGAGAAGCTTACGCTTCGTTGCGTCGCTATTAGCAATATCCGGCGCAGTAGTCTGCGCTCTGTGCCGAGTGCGCGGGGCCGACGCGCACCTCGATGGCCTTAAGCACGCCGTTCTTCTTCTGGTTCTCATGCGAGAGCTTCTTCACCTTCTTCTCGTCCACCACCACAGCTTCCAAAAAGAACAAGTGGTGCTTGCCCTCGGCGTCCGTGCCCAGTTGGCACGCGAATACGCCGCTGTTGATGCCGTTCTGTCCGAAGCCAACCACGTCGAGCACCTGGCCGCCTTCCTTGATGCGAGCCACACCTCCCGCGGTCGAGTAGATGCCGACCTGCGGAATCGCCACCCAGACGCAGCCCTCGGCGTCGAGGCAGATGCCGTCGACCGGCACGCCGACGTGCGCCCAGATACGGCGGTTCGAGAGCGAGCCGTCCTTGGCGATGTCGAACGCAGTGAGCACGCCGGAGAACGTCTCGCCCACGATCAGCGTCTTGCCGTCCGGCGTGATGACGCTGCCGTTCGGGAAGAGCATCTTCGTGGACTCGACCGTGACGTTGCGTTCCATGTCGACACGCACGAGCGTCGTGCTCGTGCACGCGAGCGCATCTTGGTGGTCAAAGCCAAAGTTACCCACGTACAGCTGGCCCGACGCGGCCACGACCATGTCATTCATCTGCACGCGCGTCACGCTCGTCAAGTCCGCGTACACAGCGACCTGCTTGGTCTGCTGGTCGAACACGAGCACCTGGCGCGTCTCGGTGCCGCAGGAGATCAACATGCGGCCGTCCGGGAGCCATCCGAGCCCCGACGGCGCGTCATCGAGCTCGCAGACCACCTCGGTGCGCTTCGTCGCGAGGTCGTACTTGCACACGCGGTGCGCGTACATGTCGGAGAAGTAGAGCGCGTTCTCGCGCAGGCGGAAGCGCGGTCCTTCGCCGTACACGATGCCGTCCGAGAGCAGCTTGGCGAACGGGTTCGCGCGCGTGTCCGTGTCCCACTTCTTGGCAAAGACGCCCGTGCGCCGCGTGAACCAGCGCCAGAGCCAGCGCATGGGGAAGAGGACATTGAGCAAGTTGGGCGTAGCCTTGACGAAGAGCACGGTCGCATCCGGCGCCAAGAGCGATGTCGAGTCCTTGTCGGCGGGAGCGCTCATACTGCTGCTGCTACTGCGGTCCCTTGCGCTTAGATGCTGATCTGCGAGTGCGGTCTCATTACAGTGTCTCCTCGTGTGTTTGTGACGGGAAAATGCTGAATGAGGAAATGTGGATAAACACGGTAATCCAAATGCAATTTTAGGTAGTTTTGGCCATGAGGATTTACCGCACAGTATCGGAAACTTGGTTAATACTGAAGCCAATTCATTTGACTGGGTCAAAATATCTAAAATTGCATTTAGACCATCAATTTTATCCTCTTTTGTTAAAACAAACAGTTGAACATGTCGGAAAGTTCAAACCCTTCATAAACAGCTGCGAAAAGGCTTGACCTGGAGATTGTATGCTTCCTTCCTCTTAGCGATCGTACAGGAGAGGGATACATACAATTTCCAAGTCAACGCACCATTTTCATCAATAGGGTTAAAGGTCTCAAAAACCCAGCTCAAGTATTTAAGTACTTGTTTAGGAACATATAAAACCCAATACATATGTACGTTGTGGGTTTTATGACATTTTAATGTTTTGATTAGTTTCTTAAATGTTACACGTTTCCATACAAAAATGATTACTGAAAGGTGCGAAACGTTGGCTGCGCTTTAAAAGGGAAATTGCTATATTAAGGACCGAAAAACATTTCACCACTTTTTTTGCTAACAAAAAAAGTGGCGAAATGTTTTTCGGTCCTTAATATAGCAATTTCGATACAAAACGGCATGCCAACATTTCGCACCTTTCAGTAATCATTTTTGTATGGAACAAAAAAAGAGCAACGCGGCATTTTTCACCCGGGTTTTTTTTTCAATACAACTTTGTCGCTCACAATTCTTTACGCGCTTTCGAGCCACATGAACCTGCAGAACCTCCCCGCCGCCTCCTCCGCCGCCTCTGCGGCGATGAGTGCGGCGCTGGCATCGCCCTCCACAGACGCAACGTCGACGCCTAGGGCCTCGTTCGCCTTGTCGCCCGCTTTCGCTGCTGCGACTACTGGTAGTGGGGCTCTTCCATCCACAGGTTTGACGCCGAGAGCGAGGGAAGTGTCGCCCAGCAACCTGCGCACGCCCAAGACGCACTCGTGGAGCGAGTCGCAGTCCATGAACGGTGGGAGGCCGGACAGTGCAACTCATGACGTCACGTCTATTAGTGGCATGCTTGGCGACGCGGCGGCGAGTTCTAGCGGCGCAGGAGGGATCGAGAACGTCATGGACGAGCTCATGGTGCAGTATCTGCGCAAGCGAGGGTATCACGTCGCGCCGACGGCTTCGGCGAGCGGTGACAACGCACGACGCGGTTCAACAGCGACGGTAGTGAGTGATAGCGGCGATGTGGAGATGGAAGACGTGTCGACAGGAAGGAGTCCAGTGGCGCGAGCAGGCGTGAAACAGGAGCTCGCGAGCAACGGCGGCATCATCAAGACAAGCAGCGGCGGCATCATCAAGACAAGCAGCGGCGGCAGTCCCGTCGGTGTCGAGAGCGCAGGTCGAGGCCGACCGCGCGCGAGCAGCGACGAGCGGCGGAAGTTCCTCGGAGACGCCAGTGACGACATGTTCGTCGACAGCGCGTCCAGCGGCGACGCGGCGGCTGTGACGCTTGAGCAGTACGCGCAGAAGCTGGGTCTGAACACCGAGTCGTGTGCGGCGAACCACATTGTGAGTACCAGACGCTTGTGATTTAATTTATGTGTAACGTGTTGTTCGCTCACTCACTCACTGTATGGGGACTGCGTTTATCGATCGCCATAGCTCTTCTACGGGATGACAGGCGGCGACCCGCGCACGTACGAAGAGGCGTACGCGAAGCTCATGGAGTGGATCTGCAACTCGCTCGACATGTACAAGTACGAGCTGCACGTCGTGGCGTACCCGATGTTCGTGCACTGCTTCCTGGAGCTCGTGGCGAAGGGGTACGTGGACCACGCCAAGGCGTTCCTGCACCGCCACGCGAAGGACCACATGCGACTGCATCTCGAGGAGATCCGGCACCTGAGCATGGTGTTCTCGCCCGAGCACCTGCGTGCGAACGAGTACGCGCAGCAGGTGCTGCACAGCAAGTTCAACATCCAGATGAGCCTGCTGTCCTTCGAGCTGCTCAACGCGTTCCTGAGTCAGGAGCAGCTCTTTCTGCTGCTCGCGATCCTGAACGAGCGCGTGAACTTGATTGTGACGTCGAACCAGCCGGGTATGCAGATCGAGGAGCTCGACGAGTCGCTGTCCACGTCCGCGGGCGTCGGCGTGAACAACCTCGAGGTCAAGGAACGCTCGAGTGGGTACAAGACGTCGGACCAGGTGGCGCAGGTCGTTGCGTCGTCGGATAAGCCGAACGAGAGCGAGATCGGCATCCCGCTCACGAGCGGCGAGTACAACTTAGAGTACATGGTACGGGCTGCGGGAGGGGAAGGGAGCACGTTAGAGGACCTCCATGCGATCAAGGTGAGCTGGGGCGTGCTGAAAGCGCGAAGGCTCCATGTCGATCCAGAGTCTGAGAGCAGTGGCGCAGCAGGATCCAAGGACGACGACGATAGCGGCAACAACAATGGGGCAAATGGCGCAGGGTCAGGTGCAGGCGGAGCAGGGGTAGCAGGTGATGCGAGCGGCAACAACGGCGCAGATTCAGAAAAGAAAGGCTTAGCTGGTTCGTCTACAGGTGAGGCCGGAGCAGGAGGCGCAGCCTCAGCAGTCGGGGCGAAAGCAGGCGACAAGAGCGGTAATAAAGCAGGCGAGAAAAGCGGCGGCTCCTCGGCATCAGCAGATGCGCAGCGGAAACTCAAGCGCGCGAAATTGTCGGTGGACGCGGGCGACCAGAAGAAGAGCGATCTGGAAGCCATGGGCCCCGTTCCCGATCGCCGATGCGCGTTTAACGCCGAGATCATGGAGAAGCTCGTGCTGCGCCAGCCCGCAGAGATGAAGATCCACGAGCTGGAAGATCTGCGTGCGCGCGCCTCGGTCAGCAAATCCAGTCTGCCGTCCGCGCTCTGCTTCACATTCCTCAACACGTCGGTGCACATCAACAACATGTGCTTCAGCGACGACGTGACGATGGTTGGCGCGTCTTGCGACGACGCCTCGTTTCGCGTGTGGCGGAATGACGACCAGCCGCTCGGCACTGCCAAGGGGTCCGTGTACCACGGCAGCGTGGACGAGACCGACGAGGACGAGAAGACGGCGATCCTCCGCGGCCACTCGAGCGCTGTGTACGGCGCGAGCTTCTCGCCCGACAACCGGTTTGCAGTCACGGGCTCTGCAGATTCGACGGTGCGCCTCTGGAGTCTCGCGTCCAAGAGCAACCTCGCGATCTACCGCTCGCACTCGAGCTACCCGGTCTGGGACGTCAAGTTTGGTCCGTACGGGTACTACTTTGCGTCCTGCTCGATGGACCGCACAGCGCGGCTGTGGAGCACGGACCACGTGACGCCACTGCGCATCTTCGCGGGCCACTTATCGGACGTCGACTGCCTGCAGTTCCACCCGAATCACAACTACCTCGCGACGGGCTCGAGCGACAAGACCGTGCGGCTATGGGACGTGCAGAGCGGCAAGTGCATCCGCATCTTCACGGGCCACTTCAACGGCGTCAAGTGCCTCGCGTTCTCGCGCAACGGCCGGTACCTCGCGAGCTCGGGCGACGACCAGTACATTAACATTTGGGACCTGCAGGCGGGCAAACGCCTCGAGACGCTTGTGGGCCACAAGGCCATGGTCACGTCGCTAGACTTTAGCCAAGAGAGCGCGATCCTGGCGAGCAGCGGGATGGACTCGACCGTGCGGCTGTGGGATATGAAGGCATTGACCGAGAAGTCCGCGACTGCGACGTACACAACGAGCACGGCGGGAATCGCGCGGATCCCCGTGACGATGTCGGGCGGTGTGCGCCAGAACGCCAACCTGATTAAGCCCGTGCACATTGTGCGGCCGAACGCGATGCAGGACCTGCCGACGTCGCGCTTTTTGCTCAAGACGCTGCGCTCCAAGCAGACGCCCATGTACCGCGTGCACTTCACGTCGCGCAACTTGCTGCTGAGTGGCGGCGTCTTCCAACCCAAGATGGAGTCCTAAGCGGCGGTTGTGTGAGAGGCGTCTAAGGACGGACGGACGGACGGACGAGCCAAACCCCACGAGTGACAGCAATAGCAGCGATGGAACACAACAAGCGCTAGCTGAGTTGATCCTCGACTGGCCCCAGCAAAGAGAGCCCTACAGGAGCTAGCGAACAGCATTGACAGCAGTCTCCTCGCAAGCACATGTATCAGAGGAACCCACACACTCCACCGAATCTAATCACCACACAAACACACGTGCACACACTCTTGCTTGCTTGCTGTTTGTTCGTCAACAAGCAATGCAATGCTTGCTTGCTGTATGCAAGCCACACAATGCAATTGTTGTTTTTGCTTTTGTTTTCATATTCAAATAGGAGCTTTACGAGCACCACTTTTGGCATTCTCGTCTCTCTCTACTGCTTGCTTCGGCTCGAGAGCGCCGTGACCGCGAGCAAAATGGTCGCGAGCGTCGCCGCGCCGGCCGCTACTCGCTGCGCAAGCGTCACCTGCTGCTCGAGCGCGTCCACGCGCGCCAGCACGCCGGCCATCGAGCGCGACGCGTACTTGCCGAGCACGTCGGCCTCGAGGTTCACGGCATCGCCTACTTTCTTGAGCGGCAAGATGATGTGGTTCTGCGTGTGCGAGATGAGCATGATGTTGAACCAGCTCTCGGCCGTGTTGACCTGCGCAAATGATGCAGCAACAATGCAATACATTGCGTCAGTACAACCATGCAAACGTAGCAATACAGGTACCAATACCCACGCAACAATGTCACGCAATGCAAGCCACTCACCTCGCAGACAGTGAGACTGGTGCCGTCGATCGCGATGTAGCCCTTGGGCACGATGTCCTTGAGGATCGACGCCGGCGTGCTGATCTTGACCCAGAGCGAGTCGTTCTCGCGCTTGAACTCGAGGATCTTGCCCATGCCGTCGACGTGGCCCTGGACGAAGTGACCGCTGTTGCGTGCGTCCACGCCCATGCTGCGCTCCACGTTCACCTTGTCGCCGTTCTTGAGCTGCCCCAAGTTGGTGCGGCGCAGCCTGCATCAACAACGACAGCAATACAAACACACAATACGTGCAAAGCACAACAATGTTATTGCTGCGTAACGGACAACAATGACATTGCAGTGTGACGACAAAGCACAGCAAGCGCTTACGTCTCTGGCGCGACGCCGAACGCAACGTGGTCGTTCTCGATGGCGGTCGCTGTCAAACACGTGCCGTTAATCGCGATGCTGCAGCCCAGATATGCACCATGCACCATCAACGGCGCCTTCACGGTGAGCTCCCAGCCCTGGCCGCGCTCGCCGTTCCAGAGCAGCAGGTCATCGCGCTCCACCATGGCCACAACGTGGCCAATCTCTTCGATAATGCCCGTGAACATGCTTGCTTGCTTCCCGTGCTAATGAGGTTGCTTGAGCTGGGACTTGTAATCTGCGCCGAACGTTGAGGAATGATGCGAAAGCTTTGATAATTACGGGTTTTGAAATCATAGTTCTGATAAGTACGATTGTCTCATTATTGTGTGACGTGGACCACTTTAAATTAAGAATCAAAGAAATGATGATGAATCATTTCAAAATCGAATTCTTTTTGACGCGATAACAAAGGTACGTCTGAAAACAATTACATTCAATACAAACTCATTGTCTAAACGTGAATCATAAAATGAACGCTTGATTTTTGGCTCTGAGAACGCGAAACGCGATGGCATTCTTTGTTTTGACAATCGCATTTCCGCGCACACGCTCGACATCGATATTGATGGAGCAGCAGCAGCGCTACCGGCCAGTGACGCTGGAGCAGCTCGCGGCCGCGTACGCGCTCCTCCAGAGCGGTTTCAAGAACGAGAGGATCGCTACGCTGCTGCGTGTGAAGCCGCGGGTGCTATCGAGACGGCTGGCTTCCTACAAAAGGCAGCATCAGCAGCGAAGGCGGCGAAGAGGGCCCCAGCGGCGGCTCCAGCAGTCAGTGGAGAAGCACGAGAGTCAACAACAACAGCTACAGGCGAATGAAACCCCACAGCAGCAGCCGGCACAGCCCCAACAACGATCCGAACAGCAAGCTCAAGTGCAGCTACAACAGGAATGCCAGCGACAGTCTGAACAACAACCACTCGAGCAGCCCGAGCAACAGCTTCAGCAACCTGAACAACTGTCTCTGGAGCAGCAGCAGCTCACGGAACAGCTCCAGCAACAGCTACGCCAACTGGAGAAGGCGTCTCAACGACAGTCTCAGAGCCAGTCCAAACAACAACACCTTGAGCAGCCGGAGCAACAGCTTCAGCAACTCACAGAACAGCCACTCGAGCAGCTCCCACAGCAGGTGCTTCGACAGCTCCAGCAAGAGCTCGATTCGCAACAACAGTATATCGAACGACAGTTCCAGCAATACCAGCTCCTACAGCAGCAGCAACAACAAGTTACGCGTCAGTCTCTTCGTGAGAAGACCCAGCAAGAGCAGCAACGCAAGCGGAAGGCTCAAGAACACCAACAGCAGAAACAGAAACGACAACTCCGTCAGAAAGAGACTCAAAAGCTGCAGCAGCGACAGGAGAAGCAACTGAAGCAGCACCAGCGACAGCTGGAGCTCCAGCAGGAGCAGCGGCAGTTCCAGAAGCTTCAGCAAGAGCTGCTCCTGCAACAGCACCAGATCCAGCACCAGCTCCAGCACCAGCTGCTGCTCCTGCAGCAGAAGAGCC
Organism: Globisporangium barbulae; assembly: GCA_023337805.1. Taxonomy (NCBI): domain Eukaryota; phylum Oomycota; class Peronosporomycetes; order Pythiales; family Pythiaceae; genus Globisporangium; species Globisporangium barbulae. Next base: position 8,624 of record JAADXK010000020.1, on the reverse strand, counting down.
AGAAGACTACTGACTGAACCTGTCTATCAAACCACCCCATAGGAGCCTGGTACTTGTCATGAGCTGACCTGATGTCAGGGCTGTGCATGTTACTACTATCTTTGCGTATACTTTCAGTTTTGAGTGTATCCGCGCCAATACACAACGTTGGCGTTTTTGATCATGAACGACTATGTGATTGAGATGAACTGTGGAAAAAAGTGGTCCTGTGTCCAACAGGTAGCTGTTGAGAGCCACGCAGTCAGATTTCCCATCCGCGGTCGCTGCAAGAAGATCTACAACACGCACAATGGCGTTCTGTGACAACAACAACATCTTTCAGCTTCATGGAAATGGAAATGGAAATGGGCGCCACGTACACGCGCAAACTCAGGCGTGAGTTCATAGCCAATACTCTGGTTTTAAGACAAAAAATGCTATCAACAACAAAACTGTCAAGGCAGACGAGCGAAGTCCCCATGGTATCTATCAAGTGTATGTTCAATACGCCGAGTCGCTCGTCTGTCCTTGGACGATCTTCACGCCTGCGCTCGTGCCCAGTCGCGTCGCGCCGAGCGCCACCATCTTCTGCGCATCTTCAGCCGAGCGGATGCCGCCGCTCGCCTTGACTTGCTTGCCCGCGGGCTTGGCGATCGCCGCCATGATCTTCACGTCCTCCTCGCTCGCGCCTCGTGTGGAGAAGCCCGTGGATGTCTTGATGAAGTCGGCGCCGGCCGCAATTGCGAGCTCGCTCGCCTTCTCAATCTGCTCCGTCGTGAGCAGCGCTGTCTCGAGGATCACTTTGCTCACGGCCTTGCGCGCCTTGCACACGGCCACGACCGCGCAGATGTCGCGCAAAACGTAGTCGAACTCACCCGCAAGCAGGCGGCCGACGTTGATCACCATATCGATCTCCTCGGCGCCGGCGTCGAGACACTCCTTGGCCTCAAAGGCCTTGACGGCAGAGGTCGTCGCGCCAAGCGGGAAGCCGACCACGCAGCACACCTTCACGTGGCTCTGCTGGCGCTTGCTGGCCTCGATCTCGTCGAGCACCTGTTGTGGGCAAAAGTTGAGCAGTTAGCGTTGACTTGTTGTGTGCATCAATGAGTGTCCATGGAGCAATAGAAGTGGCTCACCTCGCGCGCATAGGAAGCGTAGGACGCGTTCACGCACACGGAGCAGAACGAGTGTTCGGCGGCTTCTTCGCACAGTACGCGCACTTGATTTGGTTGCGCATCCGCCTGTTCACGACACACATGTGCACAGCAACAATAATATTGTTGCATCGAGTCAGCAAACAACAAGAGCAATATTGCAGCAAGACTTGCAATGCATTGCGCAAGGTCACACCTTGAGCAGCGTGTGGTCGATGAACTGGTTCATTCTAGGAGCGATGGGGATGGTGTTGGTAATGGATGTGCGCTGGCGCTTCTGGGGCCTTGCGATCAAATTCGGTACTGGCGTTCTCGGCGACGGCAGCAGGAGCTGTTGCTGCGGTTGCTGCGGTTGCTGTGACGGTTGTGCTTGTGGCTGTAATGGCTGTGGTGGTTGCGCCTGTGGCTGATGTTGCTGCGCTTGTGGTTGTTGGTACTGTGGCGGCGCTTGCGGTTGTTGCATAGGCGATGCGCTTGCGCTTGTCGCTGGCACATTCGTCGTTGCACTTGCGTGAATGCGAACAATGTCAGGGACCTGTCACGAAGATTGCATACCGGGCTTTTATTAGACACAAGCAAGCACACCGACCGGACTTGTATTCCAAGACAGCAAACAAACTTCAAGCAAACCAAACAAGTAAGCGTACCTGCTGGTCGGAGACGTCCGAGAGGCGCTTGCGGCCACCGCCCTTGACGCGCTTCTTGGTGACGTCTGAGGCCATGAGCTCGTCCTTCTGGCGCCACCAGCGGCGGTACACGCCCGGATCGAGGTCCCAGCCGAGCGCGCGGAAGTGGTGCGCCGCGCGGGACGCCACGCCGCCACCTTCGTTCGTGATCCACATGATCACCTGCTGCTTGGTCTGAATGTCGATCGCCTGGCGCTTGGTGCTGCTCGAAGTGTTCTGCTGCTCGTCTATACTTGTGGCTGATGTGGCTGCAGTGGATAAGCGCCGCGTCTCGTCGTCAACCGCATCGACATCGACGCCCTCGCTCTCCTCGCCCTCTTGCGGCTGTGGGGCGCCGGCCTGCGGAGCCTTCTTCACGAGCCCGTGGCGCTTCTTGAAGCGCTGGATCCACGAGAGCGACACGTCGGCCGTGAGCTTGGCCTGCGTCCAGAGCACCTCGTCCGTGAGCGCGAGCGCGTCGCGATTCGCGTCGATGAACGCAAGCAGCGCCGCGTCCACCTCGGGGAACATGGGCTGCCGGCGCTTGGACATGCGCTCGTCAAAGTTCGTCTCGATGGGCTCGCGCACGATGTTGCCGAGCGTCGAACGGCCGATGCTCTTGTTGAACTTGCGCTGCACCCACTCGAGCAGCTCGCTCTGTGTCATCTCACTCTGCGCCTGGTACAAGCGCCGCACCTCGTTCTTCTCCGCGATCGTCAGGTGCGTGCGGCTCGAGCTCATGCTTGCTTGTTCTGTTGTTTTTGTTTTGTGGGCGGGTTTTGGGGAAAATGGCGTTTGAAAGAGTATCGGATGAAAGGGCTTCCATCGCCTAAGCCGCTTTTCCTTTTTAGTTGGCGTTTTCTGGGATGCTGAATTCAAAAAGTGGACATATGTTATACAAAATAAATGATGTAATCCATTCCTTAATTATCCTCTACAACAATTAGAAAGGGTGGACAAAGGAATGTGACAAAACCCGCTCTATACAAAGAACGTGTTGGGGATCACGAATTGCTGGAGACATAATGAAAGTCAACAGCATTAGAATGACACGACGCTCAGCACCACAGCCACAATAGCCCACAAGCCTTACTCGCTCGAAGACGCCCATGTAAAGAAGCGGCATGAGCGTGCTGAACGCCATGAAGTAGTACAGGATCACCGACACGTTCACGTGCTTGAGTCTGCGCATCAGCACGTACACGAACGCCTGGCCCACTGCTCTGAGGATCCCCGCAGTGACTGCAAAGATCGACCCGTCGGTGCTGGCAGTCGCGTGGTCAGAGCTAAAGAGGAACGCGGGTCGCACGACGCAGACGAGCCCTACAAAGGAGACGAGCGCGCAGAACAGACTCACGGGATCGATGCGTTCATGGAGCATACACGTGCCCTGTCAAACAAAGGCAATACCATAGAGAGAGCCGTTGATTAGCTCCGTGTACATTGGTTCTAATGGCCGAACGATGGCACTCACCAAGAAAAACATGATGACGGGGCTCGTGAAGAAGATCACGCTCGCGTCGGCGAGCACCATCTGCGAGATGGCGTAGAACTGGAACGCGATGGAGCAGAAGCCCGTGATCACCCGATAGAGCATCGTGAGGCGATCCTCTGGCGTCAGCGCCACGCTTTGCCCCGACCACAGGATCACGCCCTGTGAACACACAAGCCATTAGCACAGCCACACACAAAACTCATCTTCAGGTTATTTCAAAGAGCCTACATACGTAATTGAGCGTGCCGACGATGGAGGATCACCAAAAGATGGCTTCCATAGACGTCATCGTTACGTGTCGAACTTGACGAACATCGATATGATACTAAAGCACATGGCCGACGCTGCGACGCACGCCATGCCCAACAGTGCATGTGGCTGTGACGTGCCTAGCTTCACACTCAGCGACGCTTGTTTTCCAGCGCTCGGTCCATCGGTGTTTGTCACAGGCAGCAGGAGCGGCGTCGCCTCTTTCTTCTGACTCATGACTGGGGTACTTGTCTTGATGCTGGAGAGTCACTTGTGCGTAGGCTGAGGCGAATTGAGAAGTGAGCCTGGTCTGGGTCATCGTGGCTCCTGGGTGCAGATACCCAGGCAATCGAAAATCCACCGAGTGATGATCATTTTAATGCACATCAACCATCACTCTTGCTGAGCTGGTTCACCGCCGGTGGACGCTTGAAGTTGACAGGTGGACAGACGAGCCGAAATTGCTAGCAAAGCACGAGTGGCAACTTGACAAGTGCTCTGTAAACAACATCAGATAGCAAAGACCAAGTTTTATTCATGTATCGATTTCTCAAATTTCAAAGCTCTTGTCCCATGTCACACATATTGTTTTCAGCAAGAGGCAAACGCACCACAAGCCTACATGGCCTTGCTGGCCGCCTTGACGGCCGCACCCATGGCGCTCGAGCGCGCAAAGCGCAGCGTGTAGAGCGCCCAAAGCGACGACGAGAGGATCAGCGCCGCACCGCTCTCGTGCACCATCGCCATGTGCGTAGGCACGTGGTTCACGAGCATCGCGGCTCCAAACGCCACCTGGCCACCAACGGCCGCGATCGTCAGGTTCAGCGCGGTCTTGGCCTCCTCCGGCAGGTTCGACCACACATTGGGCTTGCGCGCCTTCATGTACACGGCCGTGTATGCCGCGAGCGTGCAGACCGCCAAGACGCGGTGGTCGAACTGCACCGTCGCCATGTTGTCGTAGAAGTTGCGGTACCAAGGCTGCAAGATAGCAAACACGGGTTTGTCAGTCTCAGGCTTAGACTAACAGTCTCCAGTCACCTATAACAGCATACATACCTTCTGCTCAAACATGCCGTCGGGAACCCAGTGCTTGCCCATCTTCGGGAACGTATTGTACACGTGGCCGGCGCCGATCTCCGCAACCGCCGTGCCGGCCACGGTCGTGCCCAGGAAGAGCCCCGTGACCATCTGCAGGTACTTGCGCACTTCGCTAATGTCCTTTAGCGCACTTGCATTCGTCAGCTCACGCAGTTTGGCGGCTTTCGAAGTTGGCGAGACCAGGTGGAAGGCCGTCCAGAGCAGCAACGACATGTTCGCCAACGAGAAGATCGCCTACAAAGCGCACAATAGTCAGAAAATGCTTCAGGCTAACCCAAGCAGCTGCACCTATCAATACTCACGTGAGACGGGAGCCCGAAAGTCGCCATGTATCCGGTCTGCTCACTGCGGTGGCGCTCCTCCACGTTCGCGCGCACCATCTTGCGGCCAATGTACACCTGCGCGGCGCCCAGACCGAGGATCGCGGCCAGCTTGCCGTGGATCGATACGGGCAGCTTCTCCTTGTTGTAGAAGTACACTAGCGGACCCAGGAACGCGAGTGCTGTGCCCTGGCCGAGTAGGCGGTGGGCGTACTCCCACTTGAAGTTGTGCTTAAAGTCCTCCAGGCTCTACAGAGACACACAAGATGACAAGCCTCGGTTAAGCGCACGAAGCTTAGCTAGACGTCAGTATGGCCGCACGTACCATTTCCTTGTGCTGATGGTAGTGGCAGAACTCGCGATAGACGTCAAACTCCCTGCGCCACTCGCTCTCGCTCTTGGGCGGCAGCAGGCCGTGCGGCTTCCAGTAGAGCATCGAGGCCCCCGAACGCGTGAGGCTCGCGGCCGCGCCCACCGTGAGCGTCGTGGCGATCATGCCGGCGCAGCCAAAGAGCCACCAGGGCACCGGGTCCTTCTTCATCGACTCCTTCATGGTAGCCATACTGAGGTTCCCAGCCATCACGAAGCGCTTCTGCTCGTTGCGGAATGGCTGGTTGCACTTCAGCAGCGTCGAGTTGCCGGTCTTGCTCTGCGGGCGGCGGAGCGCATTGCGCGCGAGGCCGCTCTGCAAGCGCATCTGGGCGGTCGCGGCCGGGCGACCTCGCTTTCAAAAATGCACCGATACACACAGACATTCATCACCAAACAGTGTTAGTAATCTTTCTCGTGGACAGGACACGCTTCCAGGTGATAATGGCGTCGGTGCTTACGAGGAAGAGTTGCGAGGAGAGTAGCATGGTGTGCAAGTGATGGCAAGTTCAATTCTGTGAAGCTGCTGCCGGCCTTGGACGCGGCTGAGCTTTGATACGCTGGCTTATCTGCAGTCTCTACTCGCCCTCTCTCCGTACCAACTGCCGCATTCACACAGTACGTTTAAACAGGATGCTCCCAGACGCTCGTGGTCGAGGCTTTTCACGAGCGATGTGACGGTTGGAGCCCAATTGTCTGAGAGAGGGCGATCATAACGCAAGCAAACGGGCTCAAGTGATCCACTCGCTCGCTTGCTCGGACCTCGTGGAATTCGGATCGTGAGTTTCTCAAGGTGTCCATTGCGAGCGGGCCAGAGAATGCATGCCTTGGAGCTCAACACGGATCCTCAGTCTCTTTATTCATTTCGAACCTAGAGTTGCTCCTCTGATGGATCTCTTTCCCCTCCGAGATCTGAGAATAATGGATACGAACGATGGCGCGATGGCATGATAACGTGTGGCTCTTCTGTGTGCGCTCTTTGATGGGGAAGCGCGTGCCACCTCCCCATCCTGATCCGCGCATGCCTGTGATCCCTCCAGCCACGCGCTTCTGAACTTTGGACCAGCTCATCAGCTCACCACGACGCCAGCGCCACCAGAATCTCGCTGGGTGAGGGCGGCCGAGGCTTCCATCGTTCCCTTCATTCGCGCACTTACCGTTCTCTCGCAAGATCACCAAGTCAAAGCACCATGAACGTCCGCGCCACGCTCTTCCTCGTCGCGGCGATCGCGAGTCTCAGCGCCAGCCACGTCGCCCAAGCTCGTCCACACGTCGATGCCAGTGTCCACCGCACGCTCCGCCAGCACGGCGCCGTCAACCTCATAATCACCATGAAGGGTTCCAACCGCCGAGCGCTCGAGAGCGTCAGCAACGTTGACGAGGCCACGTTCGCCAGCCGCGGCGCCAAGATCGAGCACCTCGTCGAGACGCTCGAGGCCCACGCGCGCGAGAGCCACGGCGACGTGGAGAAGGTGCTGATGCAGGAGTCTGCGTCTTCGCAGCCGCTGTACGCGCGCTACGAGAAGTTCTGGATCTCCAACCAGATTTACATCGAGGCCGCGTCGTTCGAGCTCGTGGAGAAGCTCGTGCAGCTCTCGTCGATTGAGGAGGTGCGCGAAGAAGAGGTCTCGGAGCTCGAACAGCTCATCAGCAGCAGCTCCGGAAGCTCCTCTTCATCAGCTGGAGGCGACGACGTCGGTGCCATTGAGTGGGGCGTCAAGCAGATCGGCGCGCCACAGCTCTGGGCCAAGGGCTTCACGGGCCAGGGCGTCGTGGTCGGCAGCATCGACTCGGGCGTGCGGTACACCCACGAGCGCCTGCGAGACAACTTCTTTGGCGACCACGGCTGGTACGCGCCGCCCTACAAGCAAGCCACGCCCTCCGACGCCAGCGGCCACGGGACGCACACGATGGGCACGATCGCGGGTAGCGGCGGCATCGGCGTGGCCCCGAGTGCCAAGTGGATGACGTGTCGAGGGTGCCCCAGTGGCCTCTGCATCGAGAGCTACATCCTCACGTGCTTCCAGTTCCTCACGTGCCCTACAGACACGAACGGCAACAATCGCGACTGCTCCAAGGCGCCGCACGTGGTCAACAACAGCTGGAGCACGGAGGCTGGACGCACAATGTTTGACGCGGCGGTCGAGGCGTGGCTCACGGCCGGCATCATCCCAGTCTTTGCGAGCGGCAACACAGGCCCAGAGTGCGGCACAACCCAGTCCCCGGGGGACCACCCGCGGATCCTCAGCGTCGGATCCACGGCCGTGAACGGCAGCCTCGCGTACTCGAGTGGCAAGGGTCCCGCATATGGCAGCGGTATTGTGAAGCCCGACCTGTCGGCCCCAGGCCATCTCGTGAACTCGGCGACCCACAAGAGCGACGCCGGGTACGTGCTCAAGTCGGGCACGAGCATGGCGTCGCCGCACGTCGCGGGGGCGATCGCTCTGCTGCTGAGCGCGCGTCCTGGACTCGACGTCGACGAGATCCGAGCTCTGCTGACGACCACGGCGGACCAGAAGAGCCTGGCACCAGTCAACATGACGTGCGGCGGCACGAGTGACGGCATGTGGCCCAACAACAACTTCGGCCACGGCCGCCTCAACGTGCTCGACGCCTACGAGAAGCTGGTCGCGGCCAGCTCAGTCCAAGTACTGTAGGAAGACTACCCGTACTGTATAGTACAGCCTGGGTTCGTTAAAACCTGGATAAGAAGATTTGCTAATCAATTTCAACTTACCGTGACACGCTCTTGAAGCCAGTAGCCAGCCAGTCGATCAGAGGTGATCGTGTGAGGCGAGACCCACTGTTCTCCTCAGACTCTCGTCAGAACGGAGGGATAGCGAGTGCCTGGATTCTCAGCCGCCAGCCAGCCCGACCTCTGTTAACAGCATCTGCAGCGGCTGACAAATAGAAATTCGCACACGAGACCGAATGCTTTGACTGGGCACGAAGCCAACTGGCTGGCAGGAACCTTTGGCCACCAGACCACCTCGTGCGTGGACGACCTAAGCGGCAATATGGTGACCGAGATACAGTAAGCACTCTGGCTACTGAGTGCCTTTAAAGTCTTTACCAGCGATCCAGGACGCATCCCTACTAGAACATCGCTCGCTCGAGTGGAAACCTCAGAGAAACCTCCAAGCCATTCACAAGCGAATACAGTCCTCCCTCCCATTATGTTACATCGTCATCAACAAATACCCTTTCGAATTTGATTCAATCACTTTTACCATCACTCTGGAGTAAATGCACATTTAAACAAATCTGTTGAAACAAGTTGCACTTCATTCTGCGC
>JAADXK010000019.1:0-72755 GCA_023337805.1 Globisporangium barbulae | reverse complement strand
GAGGCGCATGCCCACCACCACTCCCACTTGCTGCTGCTTTTCCACTCGGAGCACCAGCCTGCGCTGGCTGGATCGACATGCGGCGCTTACCCATCGCGAGCGTCTCGCGCACAGTCGTCTCGTTCAGCTTGATGGACGCGTTGGTATTTAAATAGAGATCACAAGATTACTCGTTCACTGGACTCGAGAGCGCGCTCGTTGTCGCCACATCGCGTCGCCGCTCACTCCCGCTCCCTCTTCGCTTCCGCCACCACTGCGCAAACGATACGCGGTTCCAGGGAAACAGCGACGGGTCTTGGTCGTCGTCGTCCTCGTCACCATGGACGCCGAGCTGCTCTTCCTCGTCGCTCATGAGCGCCTCCATGTCCGTACCTTCGTCGTGAGTCTCGCCGTTGAACGAGCGCGCGCCACCGCCAGCCTCAGAGCGCAGCAGTGCGTTCTTCTCATCCAGCACGAGCATCGAGTAAGACGAGAACACGTCCTCGTCCAAGTACTTACGCGGGTTGCTCTCGATGAGCTTCAGCAGCCGCGTAAAGTGCGGCTGAATCTCGGACAGCGGAACATGCAAGCTGAACGAGAGCTGCGCGTAGACCGTGAACTCGGCCGTGAGCACTTCACGCGACGGGATCGAGTGCACCTGGTCGACCTCTTCCAGGATCTTCTTGATCACAAGCTTCATCGCGTCCGACGCCTTTGGCTCGTTGAACTTGGCAGCGAGCAGCAGGCACGCCGCCATGTACAGCTTCCGGTTCGACTTGCTCACAAACTGTCACACGCAAACGATACATGTGATAAGCATGTAAAGCCAATGAAGGTGGTGACGGTGTCGCGAAGAAACGATTACACGTACATGGCTCAGCACGAGCTTCTCAAAGTAGACGCACGCCATCGCAGCTGTCGCGACCTCCAAGTCGAGCCGCTGACAGGACAACAGCGTCTCGCGCTTGAGATTGCGGATCTTGCTCAGCGACAGGTCGCCATTCAGCCATGTGTGCTTCTCCTGGAACTTCTTGTTCAGCTCCTAGTGAAACAAAACAGATATACAGACGCCACCAGTTAGCATCCACCTACATCTCCAGCTCAAACTCAAAGATCCGACGCACCTCTTTCAGATCATTGGGCTTGACAAACAGCAGGATGCTGCTCACGACCGGTCCGATGTTCTTATCGCCGCGCACGACGTGGCGATGGCGGCCCTGGCGAAACTCTGGGTCGTCCAAGTAGTTGGGCATGTATGGCACAAGGCTCGGATGATCCTCCTCGCTGTCGCGGTCTTTGTCGCAGGTCGCCCACGTCGCGTGCAGCAGGCGAAAATACGACTTGCCGCGCCAGTCGTAGCTCATCGGTTCCAAGTTGCCCACAGACGCGAACCGCTTGCGGAGCGCGCTCGTCTCGTTCCCGTTGTACTGCGGCACACACATGGCAAGGACAGTTGGTTAGCGTCGCTTCACAGTGTTGTATATGGCGATCTACAACAGGCGTTGCACTTTCTCACCTTGATAATGGTCGACGTCGCGATCGGATACCCGCATCCACTCGAGAAGTACGCGCGCGAGCCCAGCAGTCCTTGTTGGGCGGTCATGCCCTCCCAGCGGCGCACGACCGCACTCGCGGCGGGGTACTTGGTCGTGAACCGGTACCGGAAGAGCGGCGGCATGTGCACAATCGTGGCGTCAAATCCCGGCAAGCGCCGTCCAGCAAGCGACTCGCCGTTGCCATTGTTGCCATTGCCTTGGAGCTTCGTGCTCTCGCTCGTCGAGCTGCTGGTATTGTCGCCACCACCCAACGCGTTGCGTTCATTGAGACCCGGGCCACCACTGACACCGCCGTCGGGGTTCTTCTTCTTGTGGCCCCTGTTTGCAGCGTCACTGGACTCATACGCAGCGCCGTTCTTGTGATGGTGACTGCTGTTGTTGTTGTGCAGAAACTCGGAGCGCATGGGGATGTTCTGCAGGAAGTCGAGTGCCGCGATGTCGCGCGTGACCTTGCGCGAGTGTGAGTGCACGTGGCGCGAGCGCTCGCTGTGCACGCTCGACGGTGAGTCGCTCTATTGTTTTATACATGCAGACAGACTCATGCATCAGTACATTATAAAGGGAAAGTACACGGTCATAACAACACGCACCATCTTGATGAAAAACACTTGCTGTGGCTTGACGCCGCCGCTCGAGCTGCCACCGCTGCTGGTGGTGGCATTCGCGGCCGCCGTCAGACGCAATGGCGATGCGGTGTTACTGTTATGTGTGCCGCTGCTGTTGCTCACAAAGCTGTTGGTGCGGTGCACGTGCGCCAAACGACCGCTCAGTGCTGCGGTCGTCGGAATGGGCGGCGGCGAGAGCGTCAGTTCTCCGCCCGAGTCGAACGAAGCGGAGTCCGCGTCCGTGACGACAGTGAGCTTTACATCTTGCTCTGCTGTTGCTTGGTCTTCTGTTGATGCTGATGGTGGCGGCGCGCCGTCGGTGGCGTCAAGCGCGTCGTCGGCGTGCAGCTTCAACTCCATGTTGTTCCGCGCGATTTTTTTTGATATTGATGTGATATTGGGCAAGAAAGGTATCAGAATATGCTGGAATCGATACACGAGCATCAACAGGTGTGAAACTAAAGTACCATAATGAGAATACCGGGATGATACCGGTTTTGATACTAAAGTACCTTGGTATCAGTCGTTGAAACTACATTTTTGGTATCGAGTGAGAGGTACTTTGGTATCAGCGACCTGATACCGAATGGGATCAAGCATCCCAGCCAAAGCTCTCTTACGGCTCGAGTGAGTTAGTGTGTGCGTTTTGCCTTGTGCAGCCTCAGTCATACAATACAAGAACGATGCTATCTGCAGGGTCAACTGATGCGGGTTCGTAAACGATGTGGAGTATCAAAACTCTCAACATTCACGCTCATCATGACATCTACCTACACCTGCGGACTTTTGATACCAAGGTCGATCGGACCCTGAATGCAACTCTGCTGTTGCTGTACGGTTCCTCTTCTTCGCATCGGCACGAGTGCAGCCTGGGCGATCGAGAACGTCGGTCTGTGCATCAGAGTCTCCATTGCGCCAAGCGTTGTTCTCGGCGTTCTCGGCGAGCGGAGCGCCATTGTGGGCGATACCAGGTGGTAGCTCTCTCTCTGATATCCACCAAATTGAGTTGCTCGACTGCTGGTCCTGTGGTCTGACGCTGCGACTGTCTTTGTTGTAGAGAAAGGCTCGCCAGGTTGGACTACCACCATAGACCTGGACTCGCATGAGAGACCTGGACTCGCTCGGGGCGAGCTGGAAACAGTTAAGCGATAGGATGAGCTCAGACTCGTACTCTGTCGGGATTGCGAGCCCGACGACTGTGGACGCGTCGGTCGAAGAGCGGAGTCGGTTGCCACGATAGTCATTGCGCTGCCTGTACCAGTCGTAGAAGCAGACTGAGCCTGACGGTGATAAGAGGATGAATAGTGCTGCTGGTAGTGACTCGCAGCGAGGCTTCGAAGTGCGATCGTGGACGACGGTGGCAGCTCGGGCGGCTGCAGAGAGTTCTGATAGAAAATGCCTCTTCGCGCCACCTCTTCTCGTTTTGCCGACGCTGCTCTGGATGGACTGCGCAATCTGGATTATGGACAACAGACACAGCTCACAAGAATTAGTACCCAATCCCTTCATATGAACGCGAGGCTACTAGAAGAGAGCATCTGACCTCACGACTTTGCCGACCGCAAATCTCTGCACCACGTTTCGAATCGCCAACTCTGCAGTATGCTTCACGAACGCCTCAATCCCTTGAAGGCGATCTTTCGCCGCATCCTCGCTCTGGTTGCTGCACTTTGGTATCAAATTGCCCTTTGGTACCAAACTAGGTGGCTTCTTGATACTTTTCCATCCTACGTGGTTCTCATGGTCACCACCACCGCTGTACGCAGGCATTCCCCATGCACTAGAGTACGCCTTCCACCTCATCAGCTCGTCCCTCCTTAGCACCAGCTGTTTGCGTTCAATGGTCCGCTGAAAGCTCGTCCCTTGGCCAGGTGAGCTATTCAGGTTCTTCGTGGAATTTGAGCCCGAGGGCGAGCTGGTACTCATCAGGTCAACCACCGCGTCGTGGCTGCTCTGAGTCACGATGTTCGTGTGAGCCCAGCCGCAGGATACGCGCTGGGCTCGCTGACCCTCAGGCAGCGGCACGAGCTTGGGCGAGCTGCGCTGGTCGATCTGCGCGCTCTCGCCAATGAGGTCAAGTCCCCAGACAAAAGCTCTGCCTCGGTGCGTGATGCAGACCGAGTGGAACTCGCCCAACGCGACGTCCATGACGCCCTCGACCATGAACACGGGAAGGCTGAGCACAGAGGGCTTGTAGCGTGGTTTCTTGTCCCCACAGCCCAGCTGGCCAAACTCGTTCGCGCCCCACATGAACAGCACGTCCCGGTCCGAGATGACGGCCGTGTGGCGCGCCCCACAGCGCACACTTCGAGCCTTGATACCACATTCTTTGAGACTCGGTACCAGCACGGGCGTCATCTCGCAGTCCGTCTGGCCGACGCCCAGGCGGCCATCGTCTCCACAGCCCCAGACGTACACAGCCCCATTGCTCAGCACGCAGGCGCTGTGGTTCTGACCGGCCGCGATGTCCAGAATGCTGCGGTCGCGGAGCTTGTCGACCGCGATCGGGACGCAGCTGCGCCAGCCCTTGTGCTGCTGCAGCCGATGGCCGACGCCCAGCTGGCCCGCCTGATTGTAGCCCATGGCCAGGATGTTCTGCTGGTGCGTGACGAAGAGCGTGTGGAACGCGCCGCAGGCCACTTGAGTCACGTTCGTACCACCACGTTCGAGGATCGTGTGCTTGATCCGCAGTGCGCGCTGGTTGGAGCTCAACGTGGCGAGCGCAAAATGCACTTCGTGGGGTACCAGGCGGTTCGTGAAGTCTCCGTGGCCCAGCTGGCCGTACTTGTTGTTGCCCCACGTGAAGAGTTTCGCCTGGGTGGTGACGAGCGCCGCGTGGTGCTTCCCACATGAGACCGTCACGACATCGATCTGCTCGCCGTGGACCTGCATGGGCAGCGCCGTGACCAGCTGCGGATCGGCAATGGACGTCGTGGAGCTCAAACCGAGCTCACCGTTCACGTTCATGCCCCAGGAGAAGAGCATGGACGTCTGGCGCATCACAACTGCAAGCGAGAAGTTGTGGCCCGAGGCCAGCTGGCACACGAACCAGGACGGGTCCTGGCCCTGGCTCTGGTCTCCAACGCCGTCCCCAGCTGCACCGAAAGCCATCGTCTCTGAGGCTGACGATATAGCCAGGATCGCCTTGCGGATGTCGATCTCCATGATCTTGGAGCCCACGGTCGCGGCCTTGCGCTTGCTCATGGGGCCGCCGAAGGTGAGCAGCGAGCCCACGCCGCACCACTTGATCTTAACGATCACGCACGGCGTGGAGATGCGGTCGTAGTTCTTGTCGAGACTGTACGTGCGGTGCGAGATGACGTTCGAGTGCGCGTGGCTGTCCATGGCGTCGATGCGCACGAGCTGCGGCTCGCGATAGTTCTCAGGCGTGAAGCAGATGCGGTCCGACGAAACCTTCATGGACCGGAACGAGTCGATCGCGAAGAGCAAGTGCACGACCACGGACGACGTACATTGTTGGCCGAGCCAGAGCGAGTAGAACGCCGGTGCACCGCCGAAACTCGCTGTGAGGTACGTCGCGCTCACGTTCAGGCCGCTGCCGCTGCCCAGGCAGCCTGGGTCGTCGACCGGCAGCGAGGGAGGAGAGCTCGCGCGTGGGGTCTCAAGCTCCGCTTGGGGCGGCAACGCATGGTGCTGTTGAGGTCGCTGCGCGGACGAGCGAGAGGGCATTATGGCTGTGTACGAGAGAAGCGAGCAAGCGACACCATGCGTACGTAACCAACGTGTGAAGGGCTGCTGGCATTTTCAAATGGCTACATTTGAAAGAGTCGATTTGTATATCATCATCTGATTTTTATAAATTCAAGTAATGGTATTTGTGTATATTTACATATATAATCAATCGATTTTTGATATATATATAACTAACCGTTATGAGTGTTGCTGAACCTCCAACTGCCGGAGCAAACACAATTCTGTCTTCTACGCTAATTACTAGCGATGTGGGCTACAGTACTTTCCATGGCTGACGCGTCGTCCGTAGCTCTTCGCTCTTGTTGCACTTGGTCACCACGCGCACCTGCGCTCTCTCATCTGCAAGTCCCATTCCGCATTCTTCTCCGTCCCTGCTCGCATCGTAAACACTCTCCAACGATGGCGCTGAACGAGGTGTCGTCGCTGCTGCAGCACACGGGCGACGAGCTCCAGCGCGCGACGGACAAGGCCGTGGAGGGTGTGAAGAAGGCCGCGGCGCCTGGCCACGGTCAGCAAGGCTCGGCGGTCTCGTCCTTCCTCGGACTGGCAACGACCATGATGGGCGCGTGCATCCTGACGCTGCCGGGCACGGTAGAGGCCGTCGGCGTCGTGCCGTCGATACTCATCTTCCTCGTCGCCGGCTGGATCACGTACCAGTCGTTTGAGATGATCACGATCGCGTGCGACGCCACAGGCGAGTTCTCGTACGAGTCGCTCAGCTCGCGGCTCTTTGGCGCCACGGGCGTCTGGGCCGTGCGCATTCTCACGCTCATTCTGCTCTTCGGCTCGGTCGTGACGTACAACGTGATCGCGATGGATCTCTTCGAGCCGTTCCTCGTGGGTGTGCTCTCGCGCAATGCGATCGGGTTGGTGTTCTCCGTCGTGGCGATCCCGCTCTGTCTGCCCGAGACAATCCACGAGCTGCGTTACATGAACCTGCTCGTGATCCTCTGCATCCTGTACATCCTCTTTGCGCTCGCGTGGCGCACGATCCAGAACGATCCGGACTTTGCGGTGGACATCAAGGAAAACGCGACGAGCCACTTCACGTCCGAGGCGGCGGCGATCGCGTACGCACTGCCGATCATCTCGCTCAGCTTTGCGTGCCAGCTTAACGTGCCGCGCGCCTACGAGGAGATCCACGATAAGCAGTCGATGAAGCGCGTGCACCAGACGCTCGTGGGCGCCGGGCTCGTCATCTACATTCTCTTCGCCGTGCTCGGCTACGTGTGCTTCCACGGCCACCCGCCGAGCGACATCCTCACGGGCTTCCGCGCGGACGACACGCTCATCAACGGCGCGCGGCTCTGCCTCGGCGCAAGCATGGTGCTCAAGACGCCGATGACATTCCAGCCGCTGCGCCAGGCCGTGGAGCTCACGTTCCTCGGTCACGACCGCGAGAGCCTCGCGTTCCGCACGGCGATCACCATGTTTTTCATGTTCGTCGCGCACTTTTTGTCGATCACGTCTAAGGACCTGGGCGTGGTCATGTCGTACCTCGGCGCGCTCGCGGGCAACATCCTCACGATCACCGTGCCAGGGCTCTTCCTCTACGAAGTGGGCCACAGCTACTTATACGACAGCCGCTCGAGCTTCTACAACCGCCACCTCGCGCTCGGCATGACGTTCACGGGCGTGGTCTTCTCGATCGTCTCGCTCACGTACCTGGCGTACAACTCGATCGTCAATTAGAACCAAGGAGCGCAAGTAAGTGGGCTTGGTTTGCACAAACAAGCACATTGCGCAAGTCGTGCGAGATGGAAGTTGATCATGAACACACTACCAGATAGAGTAGAGCTGATAGATTTCGATGCAGCTGAACCATAGAGGACTCATAAGATGTGATGCATGCTTTGTCCATGTTGTTGATTTTTGTGTTGTTACATTTGTATCTTGTCATAAAAGAAAGCAAGTCGGAGCATTGAACGCTCTCGGGCCATTATGGATAAAAAGTTCTAAGGCACTTGCTTGACTTGTACTTGCTTGTTGTATGTAGTTTTGTGCATGTGTCTCTTAGCAGACGGATCACTTCATGCCACCGCCAAAGAGCTTCTGGTTGAAGCCCTCCTTGGCCTTGTGCTGCTTGTCGCGCAGCAGCACGACTGTGCAGCAGACCGTGCAGAGGCGGCCCGCCTTCTCCTTCTCCTTGCTGCTCTTCTGCTTGTACTTGAACTCATCGCCGCCCTCCAAAAGCTTCGCCTGGATCTCCGACGCCTTCTGCGAGTCGTTCTTGCACACGGCGCGGCCGCACAACTTGCAGTCCTTGAGCGTCTCGAGCAAACCCTTGGGGTTCTTGCAGATCTTGCAGCTCTTGCGCACGACGTTCGACGGCGTGAACTGCGAGCCTTCCTTCATATAGCAGATGAGCTTCACGAGTGCCTTCTTCGGGATCACGTCACCGACCGTCGCACCGTTGTGGTCCGGAACGTTAATGGACGCGCCGCCGGTGATGAGCGCGCCGGCGATCTCCAGCAGGTTGTTCTCGACCGCCATGTGCAGATACGTCGTGCCGTTGATCAGCGCGTTGAGGTCCAAGCCATCACCGTCGTCGTTATCGCTGCAGCTCTTCTTCACGAGCTGCTTCACGATGCTCGGGTTGTCTGATCGCGCGGTCAAGATGTGGATCGCCAGCGGGGTCTGCCCACGCACGTTGACGCACTTGACGCTCGCGCTCATGCCGAGTAGCAGCTCGACCATCTCGGGTGCGCATTCTTTCGCCGAGCTCGCGGCGAAGTGCAGCGCCGTGTTCGCGTGCCGGTCGCCGGCGTTCACGTGGTCCTGCACGCGCGGGAGCTTGGCGAGCGCGCGCAGCACGTCGACGTGGCCCTTGCGCACCGCGATGTGCAGCGCCGTCTGGTTGTTCTTGCGCTCGCGCAGCTGCAGGATGCTCGCGGACGAGAACGTGGACGGCCGTGGTGCGTAACTCTCGTCGAGTGACGACGGCGACGGTAGTCCATCCAGCGCGCTCTGCGGGCTCAGCGTGTCGTTCGTCGTCGCCGCGTCGTCCAGCATCGGGTCCTGCAAGTCGTAGCCGTACTTCTGTAGCGTCGAGATGAGCAGCTTGGCTTTGGCGTGTTCCTTGAGGTCCTCCATAGCGTATGTAGTCTTGGTGGTGGTGGTGATGTCTATAGAGAGAGACGAGAGATTCAGACGGCAATGGACGCGCGTGTAAATAGAGAAGTGCGCTCGCAATTCTTTACGGAGCTCTTGGGATTTTTCTTGTCCCTGGGAATCTGACGTCAAGCTGAAGAGCCCCACATACAAAACGCCAGATAAGACCGTTTCGACGAGCAGTCGGTTTGGAGTCTGCTCTCTCTTGTGGCTCTGAGTTTCTGCTGATAAAGAAAAAATACTCTTTAACACAGTATCATTAATATAAACAAAATCCTATTTGTGTGGCGTAAAACCTGCTTCTATGAATGATGCTGATGGACTCGTAAGCGTTAGGAGAGGGTAAAATGAAATTTTACATGAACCGATTCTGATTGGTTAATAAACTGGAAAGATAATGGCTTCTACGCGTTGATTGGCTGTAGCAATTATGGAACAGTTCTTGAAGACAGTCACTACTATCGTACTTTGTAAGGTTGAAACTGTAGCCACCATTACCACCACACGATAACGTGCATCAAAGAACGAAAATGGCGGCAACGCGGCTCTGGACAAGCGCGAGCGCGGCCGAATGGCGCACCGCCTGGCAGCGCTACCCCGCAGTCCTCGCGTCACTGCAGGTAACTATCTACATGCGGCGCGCATCTTCTCTGTGCGTCCACTACTGTTTCCGTTGTGTCGACCAGTGTGGCACTGTAGAGGAGCTAGCTCCTCGATGTGCGTTGAAGCTGACGTGCGTGGCGTGTCTCGTGATGTGTCTTACGTGATGTGTGTGCGTGAATTGCAGAAAGACAAGCTAGAGGAGCTCGATGCGTGGTTTCAGACGACGCTCCCGGATGTGCTGCATGGGCGCGACCCGAAGGCGTTCATCACGCAGAAGGAGCTTGTGAAGCTCATGGAGTGGAAGCTCAAGAAGGGCAAATGGTGCGTTATAGATATGTTGCGCGTTGTAATGGGACGCATCTCATCGTTCGTGTTGTGCTCTTTGCTGCGTCTATGGACTTATGGTAGGCGTCCGGCGTTGATGAAGTACATTGAGAGCCTCTCGGAAGCTGCCGTGCAGAAGGCATCTGCGAAAGCGCTCCGCGAACTCGCAGGCGAGAAGCTCAAGAGCGCCATTGAAGCGCTCGCTGAGCTCAAGGGGGTGCGTACGACTGTGGTTATGTATTATACATATGGAGTGTTGTATTGACAGGCTAGACTGACTGATAATGGCTTGCGATGCGTTCTTAGGTTGGTCCAGCGACGGCATCGGCTGTGCTCGCAGCGTACGACAACAAAGCGCCGTTCATGGGCGACGAGGCTCTCGAGGCAATCGCGCGTAAGGCTCTGTGCTATTATGACTCATTGTGCTCTATTGCCTGCAAGCATCCTGATGGCTGTGAGGGTGTGATTGTTCTATGAACAGACATCATTGGCGCGCGGAAGTACACGCTCGGCCACTACATGCAGTTCGCAGCGCAGCTGGAAGAGAAAGCCAAGTGGCTGAACAAGAACGGCGAGGACAAGAGCGACGACGACGACGCAGACAAGTGGACAGCGCAAAGAGTACAGCTGTGTCTCTACGCTGCAGCCCACGACGCAGCAGAGACGCCAAAGAAATCGACAACTGCAGCCTCCAAGCCAACGTCCAAGGCGAAAACGAAGGTCGCAAAGTCCTCTTTGCCTATCAAGTGCTCATCGAAGATAACAAACGAAGAAGAAGAGGAGGAGGTTGAGCGAACACGAAAGCGTCGTCGGACCGCCGCCACGAAGCAGTGAAATTGTATCATCTGATGTCAATGAGATCGCGATTTATAGTCCCTCGCAGAGAGGAAATCGTCAGGCAGATACCGCTAGTCGCCGGCTTTGTTGGCTCGTGTGCGAACTCTGGGGAGCTTGTTTTTTGGAGTTCGTCACGCACTGACTGAAGTTAGTTTCGCACTGGAGTTCGCAAGCATGTTGCCACCTCGTGACCTGAGGCCAGTCAGGTCAAGTCAGGTGACTGACCGGATCGTTTGACACATGAACGAATGAATGGCCGTTGATTAATGGGGCTGCTTGCTTGTTTGAGACAAGCGGACGTTCTGGCCGACTGTCGAGACAGACCAAGAGAAGGTGATCGGTGATGAAGAGCCACCAGGAGCTGTGGGGGAATCGCTGACTGGACATGCAAACAACTCCTCATAGGACCACTCTTTCGTGTCTTGTATGGCTCAGAATGCCTTCGTGCTGTCTCGTCCAGGAAAGACAGAGGCGCAAAGTATCGACTGGGCAGACTACACCAAGAAGAGTATCAAGAGTATCAGAATCCTCAGTTTACAAAGGATGGTGGAAGAGACCCGATGGTGGTGCATGGCTGACTTGTCCAGAATCTCGCTCGTCACACAGACTGTTCCAGTCCAATAGAGAGAGTCTGTACCGCTCGCTTGAGCTCACCAGAAGGACGACGGTCGATCCTCTCATATCAATCAGCCGCACGAAAGGAGCTGCTCGGAATGTATCCCTCCCTTGCTAAGGTCTCAGCTTCACTCGCTCGCGTCTTTTTCTACCTCTCATCTTCTTCATTCCCATATTTGTCAACCTGCTATCCACTACCACGGCATACTGAGAGCGATGGCTATGAGAAAACGATCGTGCAGCACTCTTGCAGTAGTCGTGCTCGTCGCAACGCTCAGTCAGCAGCAGCAGTTCGCGCGAGTCGATGCCGTCGAGTTCGACGCCAAGTCGGGCATCCGCACGTGGGTGGACCCGGCGACGCCTGACGACCGTCAGACGTACGTGAGCTCCCGCGGCGACACCTGGGAGCTCGTCATGAGCGACGAGTTCAACACGGCGAACCGGTCCTTCGCGCCTGGGGACGACCACCTCTGGACGTCGCTCGAGAAGCCCGACGGCGTGAACGCGGCGCTCGAGGTCTATTCGCACAACATGACGTCGACAGCCTGCGACAGCGACGACGGCACGTGCTACTTCTTCATCAAGAGCGTCGACGAGGTCATCAACGTGACCGTCTGGAATGACTACGCGAGCCCGGCCGGGTACGAGACCATCACCTTCGTAAGTCTCTATCTCATTGTCTGATCTGATACTCTTGATACCTTGAAGACCTTGGAAACCTGGAGGCTGATACTCTCGCTTGATACCAAACTGCAGTACTACCGCAGCGGCATGGTGCAGTCGTGGAACAAGTTCTGCTTCCAGGGCGGCATGGTCGAGGTGCGCGCGCAGCTACCTGGGGCCGTGAGCTCGGCGTCTGGGAATCCGGACCTGGCCGGCGGCTCGAGCGCCCGGGCCGAATCGATCAAGTACTACCCGACGTGGCCAGGCATCTGGATGATGGGCAACCTGGGCCGCGCGATCTTCAGCGCCTCGACGAGCCGCGTGTGGCCCTTCTCGTACAATGAGTGTAACGACGACGTCTTCAACTCGACCAACCAGCGCATCAGCGCCTGCGACTCAAATCCAGGCTCGGGTCTGAATCCGAACCAGGGCCGCGGTGCGCCGGAGATCGACATCCTCGAAGGCGGCGGGTCGTCCATCTCGGCCTCGGTCCAGATCGGCCCAGGCATGCCCACGGCCTTCCGCACGATCTACCCGTCCAACGACTCGAGCTCGGGTTGCATCTACACATCCACGTGCGAGACGAAAGGCGCCAACGCACCGGGCATCCCCACGACCGTGTATGCAGCCGCGCGGCCCGACCACAAGACGTGGTACCAGGGCATGCGGTACGCGGCCAACAACTTCTGCGCCGCGAGTTCCAAGCTCAAGCAGAGCTATGCGACGGTCAAGGCTGCGCTGGATAAGGGCGTGACGGACAACGCCTGCACGCTGACCATTTGCCCGGCGTCCCAGGACCCAAACGCAGACCTGGGCTTCATCGACAACTCGACGTCGCAGCACTGGGGCATCAACTCGAACGGCACGTGCTTCTCGATCCTCAATGCCTACTCGGGCGCCTACCTCTGTAGCCCCGGAAACCCGAGCACCAAGTGCAAGCAGACGGACGCCAAGGCGAGCGACACGACCATGGCCTTCGAGTACCAGATGGATGCGCTCTCGACCAACTGGGACATCCACGTCGCGGCCTACACGGGGTACCTGGTCTACCAGCTCGAGTGGGTGCTGGGCGACACGGATGGGTACATCCGCTGGATGCTCGCGGGTCAGCCGATCTTTGAGATCCCGGCGACCACGATCACGAGCCCGCCGCAGGACGCGGCCAAGAGCAATCCGGTCAAGACCATGATCGCCGAGCCCATGTATCTGATCTTCAACGTCGCGCTGTCGAGTACCTGGGGCACGACGCCACCGAACGCCGGCGCTAAGTGTCGTGGGGACGGCATGGACGCGACCGCTAACAAGATCTGCGACGAGCTCCCCATGTTCATGAAGATCGACTACGTGCGTGTGTACCAGGACACGTCGGCCAACACTTCGATGCAGGTGGGCTGCGACCCGGCGTCCCACCCGACGAGCCAGTGGATCACCGACCACATCGACGCGTACCAGGACACCGACAACCCGGCCGTGGACGTCTCGGGCCAGGCGTTCTGCACCATCGACGACGACTGCATGGTCTCGAGCAACAAGACCAAGGTCACGACCGGTTCGTGCGTCGACAGCCGCTGCAAGTGCTCCGGCTCGTCCTGGACGGGTCCGCGCTGCACGAGCACGCTCAGCACCGTGGACGGCGCCGCAGACTCGTACGGCCCGCCCTGGTACATCGCGCTCGGTACATCGGCGTTCACGATCTTCGTCACGCTCGCCGCCGTGTTTACGACGACGCGCGCGGAGCAAAAGAACGCGACACTGCGCAAGCAGCGAGTGGCGCCGCAGTCTGTGGCCTCTGTGACTGACGTCGACGTTGCCCTCTCCATTGGGAAGGCGCCGCCAGTCCACAGCAACCATGAGAACTACAGCACCAACTTCGTTTAGCCAGCGCTGTGAAGAGAGCCTCCAAAATCATTGTCATTATATGTACTATAATATCAAATACAGCACGGTTCTGCGTACCAATTGAGCTGTGCTATGCTGCATGTACGTCTAGATGATGCCGAGCACGCGCAGACGGCTGTCGTACTCGTTGCGGCCGATGTAACTGCCGATGAGCGAGCGCTCGCCGCCGTCGAAGGCGTGGCGACCGTGCATCACGCGCTGGTTGTCTACTACGATCATCTCGCCCACGCGCAGCTTGAGCGTCACCTCCATTGTCTCATCGCGCAGGATTTTCATGAGCGTGCGGTGGTGTTTGTAGAATTTCTCCACGAGCTCAAACGGCAGGTGCGTCAGTGGTGCGCGATCGTAGTCGTTGTGTCTGAACTGCACGACGTTGTCTGCGTGGTCGACCTGGATGATCGGCTCCATGGTCGCCAGGTGGGCGTCGGTGTCAAAATGGTGGTGGTTCACTGGCGTGGTCGTTAGGAATCTGTACGCCTCGGGGTCTTGTTTGCGCAGTTTCTCGACGATGTGGAAGGCGTCAATGTACCGACTCTCGCCGCCTTCACCGGCCTGCGCGACGCAATTGAAGATCTGGAGCCCCGGCGGGTCACGCATGTATGTACCGTCCGTGTGGTGCAGCAGCTCCATGTTCGTGGACGCCGTGTCGTTGTACTCCTGCTCTTCAGTCTGCGGGTTCGTAGTCCACATCTCGCCGTAGATCGTGCGCAAAACGAAGCCGATCTTGCGCGAGAAGCGCTCGGTCTCGTCCATGGACGACGGCGTCTTCGTGATCATCACAAGACCGTACTTGTAGAGGTCCGCCATGGCCGGCTTGAGGTCCGCCATCGTCGCAGCAAAGTCGTGCTTTGGGATCGCGAGACTGCGATCCCAGAGCGTGCGCGTCGCGAGTGTTTGCTGGTGGTGGTTGGGTGGGTACGGCCCCAGCCCGCTCGAGTACGCGTGCTCGCGCAGCCATTGCGGGTCAAAGCTGCTCGCGCGGCACGTCGTGCCTTTCTGTAAAGTCCCACAATGGTCGCACATCATACCCATTAGCGACCACAGCCAATTCATCTTCTATCATCACACTAAAGCAGCACACTTGATAACGCACCACGCTGTCGTCCCATGCGATCGAGACTGCGCCGTCGGTGTTCACCTCGAGCTTATGGAGCGCCGGGTCGAGTGCGATGGACGCCGTGTCGATCTGCCGCTGCTTGGTCTCTGGGTGCAGACATTCGGAGCACGTGCAGTGGTCGCGCAGCCAGAGCTTGTGGAACTTGGCGGAGAAGCCGTCGTGCCACGTCACGGCCACGGCGCTCTCGCCCGCGAGCTCCTGCACGCGCGCGACGCCCATATCCGCTGCCGCTGGCTTTGAAGACACGAACGAGCGCGTCAGTCGTCGATGGGCACTCGTGGCGACAGGTGTGGCGGCTGGGTTGGCGCGCAGCAGCGCTTTGAGAGGCTGTGTGAGCAGGCGCATATTCGTCCGTATGTCGATGATGAGGAGGTCTGCTCGTTTGTGTGCTTGATGGCGCGTTGCTTTGTGAGAGTGACCCAGAGAGTCTGACAGAATGACTGCCGTGCGAGTTGAGAGCGCCAATCGAACTTATTCATTAGTAGGGGGAAATGTGGCTTTGCCAAGTTGCACGCGCGCGTCATCCACTTGAAGCGCGCAAAGACGGTGAAGCGGGGGGATAAGAGCGCGGAGGTCGTCGAATGGGAGATTGATACGCGGCTTATGAGAGGAAGAGTGCCATGGACGTGCAAGCAGGAACGCACAGTGGTGTCCTCAGCCATATTGAGAGATTGAGCTGCCGTGGACACATCGAGCGAGCTTCACAGAGCTCGCTCGCAGTATGGACAAAAGAGTCCCGTAGTCGCCCGCATTTTGCGTCATCACAGCAACAATCGCTCGTGCATTGCGCAGTCAAACTCCAGTCGCAGCTGCTGACAGAATAAACAAACGCTCAGCAACTTTTAGACCTCAGCTTGCGTTTCACCAAAATGTTCACAAACTTCTGAGATCACACAAGCCAAACCGAGCTGAGCTAAATTAAGCTAATATGAGCCGAGCCGGTTTGCCGCTCCACCTTGAGCTTCTGTGCGAGCCTTGTCGAGCCACCGGCCATCCGCACGTCGGGCCGTTTTGTGCGGGCCGCTCAAATCGAAAGAAAGCCCCCGTCGCCATCTGCTTCACCTACGAGAGCTCAAGATGATGATGATGCAACGCTCGCTCGTACGCTCGGCCGTCGCCGCCGCGCCGCGCAACTCCACGGTCGCCAACGTGCGCCACTTCCGCAAAAGTACGTGCTCACGTCTCCTCTCTCTCTGTAGCTCCCGTTGCTGTGTGTCGATGGAGCTCTTCGCTTTGTGAAACGAATAAAATTCCGATGGTCTTTTTGCGTAATGGGCTCTTGCTGATTCATGTGCTGTTGCCGCTGGTTGTTGTTGTGGTATGTAGCTGCACCTACCAAGCTCACGGAGAACAAACCAGTGAGCGGTCTCGCCGGTGTCGTCGAAGGTAAGCTGGTTATCATCTTCGAATCCATGCTTGGCAGAGCGTAACGATTGACTGGCTGACTGACTGATGGCCTTGTGTGTTCAACATGGTGTCAATCTGAACAGCCGACAATGCGACCTTCACGACCAAGGCGTACCACTACTCGAGCATCGCGCTGCTGGGCCTGACGCCTGTGGCGTTTGTGCTGAGCCCGTCGCCGATCGCACTCCCAGTGGACTTTGCGCTCGGCGTGCTCTTCCCACTGCACGCGCACATCGGCATGAACAACGTGATCTCGGACTACGTGCCGAAGGGGACGAAGACGCTCGCGCGCCTCGCATGGCTGGGCGTGACCGGCGTCATGCTCCTCGGCTTCCTGCGCGTGAACATCGAAGGCCCGGGCGTGACCGAGACCATCAAGACGATCTGGCGGGAGTCCCCAAACAAGAAGCACGAGTAAACGAACCAGTGCTCTCTGAGGCACTCAGCACTGGGCTTCGCATACCGAGGTCATGCATGACAAGTGATGGTGTCTCGAGGATCGAGCTAGGCGATGGATGGCTTGCCGACTGAGAGCCCATGTAAGTACTTGTCGGGACCGTGTTGATGAAATACAGCTGAGAGAGAGAACCACTACACAATTTGAACCGATCGCAGAAACAACAATACACTACTTCTTCACACCCGTACACACAAAAGGCGCATGAACGCATCTCACATTCATCTCTATTACTCTCTGGCTGCTGCTGGCAAGAGCACGGTCGCGAGCCCTTCGACGACGACCTCACCACTTTTCACTTTCTCACAGACCGTCTCGCAGTCCACGAAGCGCTTGCGCAGCTTCACGACGCGGATGCGCGCGCGCACCTCTTCACCCACAAGCAGCGGCGCGCGCCACCGCAGCTGCTGCGAGACGTACACGGCGCCAGGGATCGTCCTACCGAAGATCGTCGCGAAGAGCGACGCGCTCAGCATGCCCTGCACGATCGGCGCGGACGCCTTCGCGTGCTCCAAAGCAAACGCGGTATCCGTGTGGATCGGGTTCGAGTCGCCCGAGAGCTGCGCGAACCGTGTCGTGTCTTGCAGCGAGAACGCGCGCGTCATGTATGCGTCTACGCCGACCAGCGGCAGCTCGCCGCGCGAAAGCTGATTGAGATAGAGACAAGAGCGGCAGTGAGTGCGTGGCAACAGCGTGCTTCACGGTGCATTTAGTCTCGACAGACGTACCTGTGTGAGCGCTCCATGGACCTGGAACTGCGTCGAGCTGCTGCTAGTACTACGTGTAGCGCACACGCGTCGCGTGGTCAAGAGCACTCTTCGTCGCCACATGGTCACCGTCAAGGTGCTCAATCTTCGAATGTTGTTGGCTTGGACAAAGTGGCCATTTATTATTATCGCCCCCACATTAGAAGCCTCTTTATACTGAAAGCCCACAATCGAAAAAGGCAACATGCAGAAAACATGGTGTCGCTGTGCGGCGGCGGCGGCGCCATCTGCGCATGCGCACACAGAGCAATGAGGCTCATGTAAGCAGTGTCATACGGTGGTAATGCCTCTCGTGTGACCAGGCGCCTGTTCAGCAGTCGACCTCTCAGTCTCAAAAGAGAACTGTGTGACGCTGACGGGTCGTCGCCCAACGACGGTGGACATCATGCGCGCAGCATTGCTGCTCCTCGCCGTCTGCTTCCTCACAACATGCACGTTAACACAGCAGCAGCAGGATGCATCACCATCGCTACTTGATGTACGCGAGCAGAACGGCGTGCTGCTGCTCGCGGCGAACGATCTGGCGGCCGCAGTTGAGACGTTCCATCCACTCTTCGTGCTTTTAGACTCGCCCATGCGCAACGGCAGCCTCGAGCTCTTCCGCGCGTTCGGTGACGCGGCCGTGGCGCTGCGTGTGTCGCAGCGAGAGGTCGCACCGCGCCTGCGGTTCGCGAGCGTGGACGCCACACAGCCGTCCAAGCTGCCCGAGGTGCTCAGCACCATGGGGCTCCCGGCCATGCTGCGCTTCCGGTGCTCGCCCAAGGTCACGACGGGATTGGTCGACAGCTCCACGACGCCAGCAGAAAGCAACGGCACGGCTGGTGATGAGACTGCGATTATCATCACCACCGTGGTGGCGGTGACGGCTTCGACGCTGACCGAGTGCTCGCTGGACGACGCCGACGTGGACGCGTACACGGGCGGGCGCTCGAGCGCCGAGTTCCAGCGATTCATGCTCGAGCAGCCGCAGAAAGAGGTCACAGTGCTGTACGATCGCTTTGCGCTCGAGGCGCTCGTGGCATCGCATCCGTTCGTGGTGCTCGTCGTGGTCGACGACCGCGACACGCAGCCGTACTTTGATGCGAGCTCGCTGGCACAGACCGACGTGCACGTGGTGAGCTCTTACGCCGTGAGCACGAACCGCGACCTGCTCGACAGCGACGAAGAGCGGCAGCACATTCCGTCGGTCGTTGTGTTCCGCGACTTTGGCGCCACGCGCATCGTGTACGTCGGGCCGTGGAAGAAGAGCGCGATCGTGAGCTTCCTGCAGATCAACAAGTACAGCCTCGTGTCCATGTACACGCCGCAGTTTTCCAGCTTCCTCTTCGACTCGCGCGCGGCCGCACACGTGCTGCTCTTCTCGAACGCCAGCGAGTCGTACCACGAGGTGCTCATGAGCCAGGCCCAGAAGCTCGCGCAGCCGTATGCGAGCGCGCTCAACGGCGCCATCATGCTGCGATTCGTGTTCGTGCCGATTGAAGAGACCGCGTTGCGAGCCGCGATGTTCGTCACAGACCGCCACGTGCCGTCGGTGCTCATTGTTGAGGACGTGAGTGCACCACCATACCGGTACCCAGTGTTTGGCCCGGACCTCGTCGATGCGCTCGGCACTCTCGCGTTCAAGTACGGGTTCAGTGCGCTGCTCGCGACCAAGTTCCCGCAGATCTTTGGCATGGCGGATGGTGCTTTCGACGGTGTCGTGATTGACAATAGCTCTGAGTTTGAAGATGCGACCATCACTACCACGACAACTAGTACCGGCAAGGCTTCTCCGTCTACGGTGGCGATTGTCATGGACGACTCGAGGTCCTCACGTCTGCTTCGAGAGGTGGAGGTACCAGCGGCGGCTGATGATGCTGAGACGCTGTCGTCCTGGGAGCTCCACATCCAGCAGCATAAGCAAGAGAAACCAGTGGCGAACGTGACCAATGCGTTGTGGGTGCTCCGGCAGCAGACGCAGAGCCACGTGGTCGTGTGCTTCTCGTCGCCGCGCTGCTACGCGTGTCACGAGTTCGCCAAAGTGTTTGAGCAGGTCGCGCAGCGCAGCATCGACGCTTGGAGTATCAGAAGTATGAGCAGCTCCGATGATAATACTGACACTACAAGCCCTGCTCCTGCGGTCGTCTTTGCCAAGGTGAACGTAGACGTGGTCGACATTGCGCTGTTGCAGCTGGACTTTGACCGCCTGCCGGGCCTCTTTGTGTTCCCGCGCGGACGAGGCGCTGCTCCGATCGCGTACACCTCGCGTCGCTTCACGGTAGCAGACATCCTCGCGTTTGTGGAGGAGAGCTACCTGGAGCAATCATGACCGAGGGCTGGAAGAGTTGGCATCAAGTAAAGTATCAGTAATACTAAATGGAAGACGTTGTCGAGTGAAGAGCGACTTGGAGATCTAAAACACATCTATTCAAGCCAAGCAAAAGAGAGCTAGATGCCTTAGACGATGGTTGCCAAGTAGTCACCGCACGCGAGCGCCAAGGCGAGCAGCAGTCCCTTGATGCGCGTGCTGCGGCGGTCGCGCTTGCGCTCGTAGAAAGAATATCTGATACCAAATTGCGCGAATACAACACACAACATTGTCAGAATGGCAAGTTTGACACTTTTGATACCAAACAAATGATACGGTCCTGATACCTTTCGTCGTAGAAGCCCTTGGCGTACACTGCAAGGATCCGATCGAGCTCCTCCAGTTCTTCCTCCTGTACACAGCGTCATGACACAACACAGACAACTTGAGTACCAAACTGTTCACAACCAGCCAAAAGCTCAGAATTGCAAGCCAGCAACCTCACCTGTGACGCCTTGAACAAGTCCCACGCCACGAGCTTGCCTTCTTCGTCCTCCTTGTCTGCGAAGTGGAAGACGCAGCGCACTTTCTCTGGAATCTTGGCCTTCCAGTTCTCCTCCGCCATGCTCTTGACGAGCAGCTGCTCGTGCTTCTTTGGCAGGTTTGCGACCTGAGCATTGCAAGAAGTAGCAACAACGCACACATAAGTATCAGAGCCACTTCAACGTGATACTCAGCACCTAGATGAGTGAATGTGTACGCACATGCAGTGCAAAGATCTCTGCGAGCACCGCCTTCTGGGTCTCGATCATCGAGTCCAGAATGAGCTTCGACTCGGCCTCGTTCACGATGTTGTCGCTGTCCGAGTCAAACAACTGAAACTGGTCTACAGTCAGACAGGTACCATGACAACATCCAATGAAATAGTCAGCAAACAACAGCGTGATACTTTAGTATCAAAGCGAGCCAGCAAAAGCAGGACGTACTCTCGAGCCATTTGTCCGTGCTGCCGCTCGCCAGCACGTGCAGCAGCTTCTCCACCTGCTCGACACTCACTTTGCCTATTGGTACCAAAGACAAAAAGCGAATCTAATGAGCTCTTCATCCCCATCAGTATCACAGCACCACACACAACAACATACGACACCTACCGTCCTTGTCCTTGTCGAGCTTGTCAAAGTACGTGGCGGCGCTCGCGCACTTGTGCTTGGCGAGCTTGAG
Source organism: Globisporangium barbulae (assembly GCA_023337805.1). Classification (NCBI taxonomy): domain Eukaryota; phylum Oomycota; class Peronosporomycetes; order Pythiales; family Pythiaceae; genus Globisporangium; species Globisporangium barbulae. The sequence continues at coordinate 51,593 of JAADXK010000019.1, read as the reverse complement.
CTTGAACGCCTCGACGTACTCGCTCGCAACCGTTGAGTCGATCTCACTCTCATCCATCACGGCGACCTTGGCGTTGTTCTGCCAGACGCCGTCCTCGATCGCCTTCATGAACGCGACGCAGTCCTGCACGAGCGCGTCAAAGGCCGGCTTGTCCACCAGCGCGCTCTTACCCCACTGCTTGTCCGCCTGGTACTGTTTGAGCCACGACGCAAAGCCGTCTCTGTTGCTATTGCCATCGCCGTCAAGTAGCTTCTTGGGCGCCGGGTCCTTTGGGATCTGCTCCACGAGCCGCTGCACCGACTGGATCGTCTTGAGCTCTACGAGGTCCTCTGGTACCAAATCAATACGAAGAGAGACGAGCGAAGAGCGTCACGTCAGCAACCACACAACGACAGCAGTGGGTATAAAGAGCAGCAGCAGAGTCCACTACAGTACCGATGGGCGTCTGCTGGAAGAGCGAGGCGAGCGGCCACTTGCTGCTGCCGCTGGGCTTGCGCACCACCGCAGACGTCGAGAACCGGCGCATTTTGCCCACCACTCCACTCAAAAGTGGCACGTCAAGGCAATGCAGGAGAGGAGGACAGAAGTGTCTCGAGTAGGTACGATATGTTGTCATGTGTTCGCATAAGTACGAATGATACAAGGATGAAATGGACACCTTGCCAGTCGCTGACGTACCATGTGCACGGTCATGCGTGCTGCATGCACTAGGCGTAATGCTCTGCGCTTCATGCACTTGCTACTCATTACTATCAGCGTTGGTTGCTGCGTCACTTGCACGCATCGCATGAGCTGTGCGCTAGCTGTGTCCAGACTCGAACAGCTAAACAGCCAACTTCGATCGCTCAGATTGCAAAGAGTCGCGCCCCACGCAGCGCGAATTAATCGATCTGCCTGGCAAACAAGCGCATCGAGTACCAAGCAGCGCGCACGACAGACACAGACAGCCCCGGCAGTCGATATACAGTGCACACGAGCGAGTCCGTTGTGCACCGTCGTGAGCGAGCGATGGAGAAGGTGGAGATCGCGATCCGCGTCGTCGGCGTGTTCTACGCGCTCGCCATGTTCGTCCTCATCTTCGAGCTCCAGAACCAAGACATCAGTACGTCCACCACCCGTCTTCTCCATGTATCTATCCCCACTAGCTCAATCGCTCACGCACCACTGACGGTATATACTGTACTATCTATTATGCCCATGCAGACAGCATCATGCTCATCACGGTGTATACGATGGTGTTCACGTGCCCGTGCCTCTGGGCGCTCATCCGCTTCTGCCGCGCCTGGACCGCGCGCCGGCGCATGGTCGTGCTGCCGGAGCACAAGCCCAAGAAGAAGCCGAACATCGCCGTGGCCAAGGAGAAGCCGGTGCAGCGCACGCAGGCCGAGATCTTGGCCGAGCAGCGCGCGCGCGTCAAGGGCCTCCATGGCGTGGGCGATCCCAAGAAGCCCAAGAAGCCCAAGAGCCCCAAGCGCAAGGGGCCACCGGGCAAGAAGAATTAATGGCATGGGCATGTAGGAGGAACGCAATGGGATCGTAGAATTATTATTATGAGTTTGATTTCTATGTGTGTATGTGGCTCGTAATGTTGCTGCTGGACACCTTGCATGGGGAGGAAGGATGGATGGATGATATTGGGACAGTATAATATGGTAGTAATATTTATAGGATGCATGTAAATAGGGCTGGGCTGGCTGGGGCAACTCACGACGCAGGCAGACAGGGGAAGGAGGCAGCGCCATCATCGCCATCGCAGAACGGCGGGCATACATATCAGTGGGAGTCGGTGGATGTGGTGATCATCGGACCAGTGGACGGCTCGAAAGCGGCTCACAACGAAAAGCTCCGACAAGCCCCTAGTGGAAGCGCTCAAAGACGCTCAGACGCGGGCTATGCTCACTGCCCGAGCCCGACTTCTTCTCGTTCACGTCAAAGGGCTTGTTGTTGTCCAGGTTGAGCACGAGCCCGGACGACCAGCTCGTGGTGTCGAGCTTCTCGACTGACGACGACACCGAGGCCGGGAAGTCCTTCCAGAGCTCGTCCGACGACGACGACGCGAGCGGGTCCGCATTGTTGTTGGCTGACGCCGACACGGCCGCAGACGAAGCGGAGGACGAATCCACTGGCGCTGAGGTCGAAGACGCCGATGCGGCCGGGACGACGTCGTCCGAGGCCGACTCGTCATCGTCCTGCGTGAGCGAGAACTTCATCAATGCGTCGATGGCATCTTGAAGGTCCGGGTAGCCCGACTGATTGCTGCTGTTGGGGTTCATGCCGCTGGCGCCGCTGAGACTGTTGTTGTGGTGGTGCGTCGGTGACGAAAGCGGCATGCCGCCGATCGGGCCGGCGAACGGGTGGTGGTGGTGCTGGATCTGGTGGTGGCTGCTGCTAATGGTGCTGTGGTGGTGGTGGCCGTGGTGGTCGCCAGCATAAGTTAACTTTGACTGCGTCGACGCTCGTGACGACGGGACGCCCGGGACTGTGGCCGGGCCCCAGGCGCTCTTGTCAAACGACGACAATAATGAGTAGTCCTTCGGGTACGAAGGCATGGTGCCGCCCAAGTGGTGTGACTGCGGGTCCGCGCCGTAGAGGTAGTTGTTGCCGCCGACGGGCGACGGGAGCGGACCGAGGTCCGAGGGGCCGCCAAGGCCGCCGCCCACGCCGACCAAATGGTCCTTGTGGTCGCTCAGGAACATCGAGCCCATGCCCGGTCCCTGCGGCGAGTACTGCGGCGTGCTGTAGCCCTCGACCTCCTCGTGGATGAAGCGGCAGCGAGAGCCGTACGGGCAGTGACCCGAGCCCCAGTACGACTTGCACTTGGTCGTCTTGTACTTGGGGTGGCGCACCACGTGGCGCAGCTCGCCGAGGCCGTGCGCGAACTGGCACTTGGCTGTACATCAAACAACAGCGAGATCAGTTTAGTGTCGTCACGTATGTGATATATATAGAGAGCCATGGGAATGAATACATGGGGCGCACCTCCGTAGCGGCAGTTGCCAAACTCGGAGAAGCGCTTGCAGAGCTCCGTCTTGTACAGCGACGACTTGGTGCCATTCTTTGGGCTGTTCTCTTCGTTGAGGTACTGGTCGTCGCCCTGGAGGTCGTAGCCGTCGTTTACGTTCGTGTCAAGCTGCAGGAAGCTCTCCTTCGGCATCGAGTAGTAGTTCAGGTGGTCCATTGACGAGAGTAGCATAGTGGCTGGCGGCGGCGTACTGGAAGAAGGGTTGTGGACGGACTAACTTAAATCAGTACCCACACGCAGCGGCTGGACACTCCACTCAATCGGACTGGTTTCTACGCTCGTGGACGCACAAAACGCGACACGTAGAGGATTGGGGGATGCGATGGAGAGAAGCGGGGCTCGGACGATCGGACGGACGGGGGCGTCGTCGCGGCGGTCGGAGAGATGGGAAGTGAGTTGCGCGGCCGTCACCAGTCGTCTCGGGCAAAACGACGACGAAGAAGAAGGCACTGGGGGGACTGCACTCGCAACAGGCAGCGTGCAGGAGCAAGATCAAAACTAACAAGCAACCAACCCCCTCGTGTGTCCCTCGTTTGGCCACACAAGAAGCCAAACAAACAGGCTTGCGTGACACCCGCTCTCCAGACGCGACCTCCGTCCCGAGCCCAAACCCGCTTTGCTCCTCTCATCTTCTTTGCACCTCGATTTTAAGGTTTTATCAAATCGCACATTCTCGAAACTAGCTTCAAAAAGCAAGACAAAAAAGTAAAACCTTGACAGCGAGGTTTCGAAGACAAAGGTCCCACTCTTGCAAGGCCAGAGCCAGGGCCTTGCTTCTCCGGACGTATCCACATACATTTGTGTGTGGCTTTTGCTTGTTGAAAACAACAACCTTGCGACGGACTCTCGGTCCGAGTTTGTTCTCCATTGAGGTATTTAACCCATACAGCAAGCATCACGCTGCGATGTTGGTTTTGACACAATCCCTCTTGGGACACCCACTTGCACACACAAAACACACAAAATTTCCACACAATTAACCTCGCTTTCTTGTTTTCTTTCGCTTTGTCCCTTTTCATATTTTCTGGCTCGGAAAACAAATAGAAAGAAACGAGGTTTTTCAAATCAGCGAATAGGGATTGAGTATTCTCCCCTACCCCGCATCCTGCAGAAAAACCTTGCACGCGTCTCTCTCCTGCTGTTGCTCATTGACTTGATTCCAGTATGACAACCAAAATCCAGATGGTGCGACAAAGGCCGGCAAGGTTTTTTACATTTTCGCAGCTGGCTCACCCAGCAAGAAGCCAGAAACACACGATTTCTGGCTTTTTGCACACCACACACATTTCTGACTGTCGAATAGCATGACGCGTTCCTTCGCACGAAGTAGACATTTGCTACTATACTTTACTAAGGGCTTTTCAAGCCCATGGAATAGACTACTTGTCCCACCACTGGATCTTGTTTTGGATTCTGGCTTGCCTACTTTGACCAACAGAACTTCGCTGACATCATCATCACAAGCTCGTTTGTTTTGTGCCCTTGTCTCTCTGGTTACAGGATCTCGAAGGGATCCAGAGCCTTCAAGTGTGGATGTCTCCACGCACAGCCCTGAACTCCTGTCCTTACATTGCATGTGTCGAATGCCAAGTGCGGCTTGTTGATGTTGTTAGTTGCTGTGCGCAAGTACTTGCGCACGACAAACACGCAAGCACTTGCGTACGACAAACAAGCAAGTGCTTGCGTGTGTGCAAGTCGCAAGAAAAAAAATGGCTACGCTTTGGCGAAAACGGGTGGCTGCTGTGCGCCCGTCTGTTCGAGGCTGTCAGTCAATGGTCCGGTACTAAATGAGCGGTCGCCAACAGCATGTCAAAGCGGCCAAATGGCGGGTGTAGCCATTTTGTTTAGCTGCACCACCACCACCAGCAGCAGCAGCACACCAGCAGAATAAGATCACACGAGGCGACCATCGATAGAGGACTGATTGAAATGGGAGGAGGAGAAGTGGGCGGACCTCCGTTTCGTTTCACCGGCGCGAACGCGAATCGCAGCAACAGAGATTCGAGGCAGAGGAAGGAACTTGGAAGTGAGAGGAGTATTGAAGGTGTTTGATTTATAAACGTGTGTACTGCTCATTCTCCGTCCTTGCAGTCATCAGGTCGTTGGTCTCGGGTCAAAGTCGCTCCTCCTGCTCCTGGGTCTGTCTGATTGGCCCTAACACAAAAGCGCCCTCTTGAGCGGAGGTTCATAACCTGCGTGGAAGCAACCAGGAGAAGACGTGACGACGCCATTATAAGTGTTGTTGAGCTCTTGCTGACTCATTGCCGCTTGCGAATCAGTCAGACACACAAGTCTCAGGTTGAAGTGTCTGAATGTATCATCATAATGATACTATGCTGTTCAGTGGGACAAGCAAAACGTGCCGTTCGTGCAATGCATATGCTATTGAATAGGGCAGTAGCCTTCCTCGTATTCTTAGAGCCCCCAATCGATCAATCAACCGATGAGCTTCCGCTGCGCTCGTATGCGGAGTGACACCAGAGCCCAAGTGTTACGAGACCACGCCTTCCACGCCCAAGCTCTAGTATCTACCAGCTTCATGGCCCTCATGGCGTCAATTGTTCCCCAAACGGTGGGTCCAACGTTCGACTCACTACTACCCGATAGACCTCGAGACGCCCACCATGCCAGTCTCCTGCGCAGGCCCTCGTCCCAGTGGCTCGCACAGTCGCCCTGGGTCTTCCGCTACTGCTGACTTGCAGTCGTGAGCATGCACGCGGTCATCGCGCTCGCGTTCTGCGCCATGGCCAGGCTCCACGTGTACATCCAAGCGTACTCGAACGTGCTCATAGCCATGGACTACCTGGGTGGCTCGCTCGTCGACTGCTTCCCGAGTGTGATCGCCATCAGCACGCTTAACGCGGAGATTCATGTCTTGGCGGCCGCGTACGTGCTCTTCTGGAGCGTGAGGTACCGCACGCTGCTGTTCTCCAGACCTGAGCTCCGAGTCACTAGTGCGTCCTCGGCATCACTCAGCCATCAGCGACCGTGGTATCAGGGGCGGCTCTGGGCTTGTTTGTCCTTATGTTGTCGTCTCAGTACGAAGCCAGGCTCCGAGCCCTCAGTCTCAGAGCCCGAGAAGCCTAGACACTTTGAGGTTCTCGGCCTCCAGACGCACGATTTGGAGCTGCTCGTGGACATCGGACTGCAGACTTCCAGACGCACAAGATGAGCAGCCTCATCGCGCGCGCGTGGGTCAACCGCCTCATGGCGCTCGGGGTCGTGCTCAACTGCTGGTTCGTGCCCTCCGTACACCTGCTGCTGCGCCGGCAGCACCGCACGACGGTCGAGATTGTGCGCCTCGTGCTCGACTCGGCACTCGACCTCGTCTATTCGATGCTCGTGCCAAGCGCCATCTTCTACCCGTACTACCGGGACTTTGACGTTGACTCGCAGAGCTTCAGCAACTACTACATGGACGCTGGGTACATCAATGCCATGGCTGAGAACCGGCAGTTCTTCGTGACGTTGTGGCTCGACTTTGTGGCCAAGATGCTGCCTGGACTCAGTCTCTTCCTGCGGTTGCATCAGATCAAGGAGATCCTGATGCGGCAGCTCCAGTTTGGTATCAAGGAGATTGTGCCTAACGAAGCCATTGATACCAGTATCAACACAGGTACGAGGAGCCTCGTGACGTTCCTGACCCAACCTACCAATAAAAGCACAAGATCGTGGTGAAGCTGCTCTACAACGCACTCCTGCTAGGCTGGGGGTTCGAGATCCTCGTGCTTCATTTGCACGCCAGCTCGGTGGCGTACTTGGGAAGCGATCCGGGCTGTTTGCTGGAGCTCAAGTCGTGGATGGCGACCAAGTACGTCTGCGCGATACTCGAGGCGAGCTGCACGTAGCGAGGCTTCTCTGGGGACCAACGAGGCATCCAGGAGATCTTCAATGATGTGGACTTCGGCCGCGTTGAAGGACTCATCTTCTCGCATTGCCCCGAGCTTGAGACCCCCAGTGAGCTCCAGCGCATCGCCAAGCTTCAGATGCTCAAGGTGCACAACAGCACGACCGCTGCCTGGGGACCTGAGGCCGCGCTCACGGGCGCCACGCATCCAAAGATCCAGCTCCTGTACATCTCGCTCACCAACATGTCATCTGGGATCCCAGCCGGGCTGCTCTCGGACAGCTTTTCAGCGACGCTGTACGATGTGGAGCTCTACGGCACAAACCTGAGCTCTCTGCCGGACGATCTACACACAAAATGGCCACACGTCCAGTACTTCTCACTGGAGCTCAGTCCTGGGATCACTCAGATGCCACCGACGCTCGCACACATGACAAAGTGAGACTGGTTCTCGCTCAGTGGCAATGGGATCACAGACATCCCCGACGAGTTATTTGCTAACTTTGGGTTCTACCAGTTGTTCCTGCACAGCAACCCACTACAGAGACAGCTCTCTCAAGACAACGTTCATTGACACAAAAGCTCACGACCTTGTGATCTAGGTGTACGAAGGCGCGCATACTGCCACGCAGCTCACCTGTGGAAATGCTGCTAGGCTCTTGTCAAAGAACCCGCCTGCACACAGCGGTGTACCTCCCAGGAAGACTGAGGTTTTGTCTTTAAACTCGGTAGAGACCCACGAGGGCAGGATCGAGAGGTTTGTCGAGTCCACGGACAGCAGTGTCGGCGCTGGCGAGACCTGGAGCTTGTCGACGTCGGGCAACTTTGATAGTGGGTTCCCACTGAGCCAGAGTCGCGTCGGCTCCGTACCAACTTCAAACAGCTCTTTCGGGACTCGCTGGATCGCATTCCCACTGAGCAAGAGGTACACAAGAGGGAGTTGCAGGATCTCGCTGGGAAATGTGTCCAAACCAGCAAGCTCCAGGTACAGGAAGGCGGATTACGCCATCGTGAGAGCTTGTCTAGCTGGACAGGTAGGCTGGCTAGGCTGGAGCGGAATAGATGCAACATTGTCAGCGTCTCAAGCGGGTTCTCGATGTCTATGAGGCTGCTCGCAGCCGACGTGTTTGCGATCGTTACACTGGAGAACGAGAGCGCACGTAGACTTTGGTGGTGGAGGTTCAGCAGCGTCGCATTAGCATCCCAGGCGACGAGGCTTGAATTGCGGGTCCGCAGCCCAAAGAGCCCGCGAAAGTTTCGAAGTCAAGATGTGATGTGGAGGTTGTTGCAGTCGGAGATCACGAGGATCTGCAGCGTGCGATCGTCGAATGCGAGTGGCTCGAGGAGGCTCGCCAGAGACGCAGCTGAGTTCAAGGAGCGCGCAGGCTGGTTGGCTTTAATACCATTGGAACGTGTGGACGAGACAGCCTGGCGGCCTCGCCTGACTCCGAGAGACCGCGATCAAGTGGCAGATCAGGACACTCAGTCCCCAGATAAGCAGCACTAGCGTCGTGAGCGAGAGTCTGGAGCTTTGAAGCAGCCGCCCCAGTGCAAAGTTGTTCAGCCATGGAAAGAGACGAGCTGATCCGTAATTGGTGCCGTAGGTCTTTGTCTGGGACCGCTGGCCTCCCACGGAGATTTTGGAAGCCGACTGAATGCGTCCAGGGCTAACCTGGTTTACTGAAGCTGACGATCTCCTTTGAGTGCTGGAACACAGAGTCGCTGGAACGGAGACTTGTAGACACATAACGATGTTAACTCCAAGGCAAATGCTGAGAATCGTTGGCCCCAAACTGTTGCCAGGCAGGAACTGAGAGTTTTGGAGCATGGCGACGAGCCACGAGTCGCTAAACTGGCTGGAGATGATCGAAAACTGTCTCTGCTCGTTGTGAATCTTTGTATACGGACTCAAGATCCCCAATGGGATAACTACGACAGCGACGGCGTCCAGCAAAAGGGCTGCAGTCACGCAATAGAGCCGTTGGTGGACCGAGTCCGAGTTGGCTTGGCGCGGCCTGAGCTGGATCAGCGCTGGAACCCAGCAGCTCAAGACGATCGCAGCGGCGTAAAGCTGATTTATCTTCAGGCTCGGGACGCCGCCGCTTAGGGAAGCCGCGAGCCACATGTGGAGCGCGAGCTGTACGACGCGGAGCTTGAGGTGCTCGGTTTCGAATACAGTGCTAGACTCGGACTCCAGTAGCCACTGGTACAACGCCAGTGGGAGACTAAAGAACCCAAAGTGGGGAGTCCGGTTTCTGTTGCTACTGACCTGGGATGGCGGTCGCGTAACTTGTTTCTTATTTGGAGAGCTCTCTTCTGCGTTTACCTTGTCGCTGTTGTTGCTGTTGAAAGCCCGGATCTGGTCGTCTTTACTGGACACGTTCTCTCTCCGAGACGGCGGCGGCGGCAGCCACCACTGGCGCGACGCGTATTCGCTTTAGGCTTAGCATGATCTTGGTCAGGATCATCCGCAGCAGCGAGCCAAAGTGAAGGCACGTAAAGCCAATGCACGCGGCCAGGTACAGTCGACGACTCGCTGAGCTGCTCGTCGTCTCAGGGCCTAAAAGTCGCGCTCTCAGGGTCGCAACGTGCCTGGTCTCAGGGAAGACCTCGTGGATCGCGGCTGAGATCGCGTAGAAGATCCCAAGGCCAGCGTTCAGCAGCGCCTTTACAAGCCAGAGGATCCGGTCAATCGAGGTCGAAGTGTAGCCATTCTCTGAAGACGGAGATGAAGCTGTCTCGTGGACTGCTGGTACTGCTTGCGGCCGATCTGAGGACCCACTGTGGACGCTCACTGGTGGGGATAACGTTCCAGCATGGCGAGCCTGGGCTGCCGCACTCGGATACACGGATGGGTCTTGGCGCGGGAACATGGGCGGCGGGGTCTCGGAGTTGAGGTCCTCGACCTCGACCTCGCGGCGCCGACTGGACTCGCTTGGATGGACCTTGCAGGACTGCGAGTTGCGGCCGCGGCGCGAGGACGAGTTGTTGGAGCCGTGCGTCGAGTGGGCCGCGCGCACGGGCACAATGAGCTTCGGGTCTGCGCCGCCTCGATCGTGATGGCGGACCGCGACCGCGTGCGCTGGAAGCTCGCGACCTGGGCCGCGAACCCCGAGGTGAGCTGCGAGACCGGTGACTGCTACCTGAGGTCCGTGATCGAGGGCGAGTGCGCCACGGGCCGGACGTCCATGGCTAGCGGCGGGAAGCTTGGAGGACGCTGCGGGGCTGAACTCGGGACCTTCGTAGCGAGGCTTAGTGAATGAAGCGAGGACAGAGCCGCAAGCGGCGCTGCTGGTCAAGAGCTACTTCTCTGAGGCTAAGTTTATGCTTCGAACCCCATGCTGTACTATTTAAGCCAACAGCACATGTCTATAAATACCACCATATGCGAACTACCGCAAGGCTGAGATGGCGCGACAGTGGACGCTGCTGCTGCTCGCCTGTATACAAGAAGTATGAATGGCGGACGGAGCTCTCGGTGGGCTGGCTGGTCCGCTTCGGAGCTCGTGGAGTCACGTGATGCCGAAAAGGCAGACAGACCGAACCGACCGATCGATCGATCTCTTGATCGAGAGCTAGGTGGAGTGGGTGGACAACCGCATGCACTATCCTTGCTTAATCTGATTAATCAGCAGCCCACCTGTCAGTCAGTCAATCAGTCTGCCAGTCAGTAATGACTGCAGCAAAAGCGACAGTCGAGCCAGTCCAGGAGCTCACTGGTAATCCAACCCGACCTGGCCAACACACCCACTCGCGACACGAGAACCTTGAGATGACCCTCAAGGATCCGCGGACGGCTCGAAAACAGAACCCTCCACACGCCTACGAGCTTGTCAACGAGGCCGGCCACAGACCGTTCATTGGACGGGCAGCCGACGCAAAGCTTCTCTCCCCCATTGAGCCAACATACAGGACGGTCCGAACCCCACGAGCCCTCTCTCCTTGTAAAGAATGAGCGAGTTGTGTACATTGAGAGGTGACAATGGGCTTGAGTTATTATTATTATTGCCTGTTAAATCAACTGCTGTTCTTTTCGAACCGCTGCGCCTTTTCCTGAACTCTATTGCAACAACGTGACGATACCTGGCTGTTCAGTTCTTCACTTCTTGGAATGTGCAGCCATTGTAATTTATATCTAATGCGGTTGTATAAGTGTTGCTTTACAGTACTCAAAACGTCTATGGCAACATGACAAGACGTCACTTCTTGCTTTTACTATGTCTGATTATCCCACGAGATGGTGGCATAGTGAAAGCACGTGCCGTGTATGAGCAACATTAGTGATGTTAAAGTCGCATGAAGACGCGAATATATTTGGCTGTTGAGCGTACGAACGTTACCTTTCACCTCACTCGTTGGTCTGGCTTTCCCAAGGTCCATCCATCCCCCTTTCCACACGCTCCTTCTTGTCTGCTTGTGGCCGCCTGCCCGCGGATCAATCCGTGCCCGCGTCTGGTCTGTCCAGAGGATGGCTGGCCGGTCCGTCCGTCCATCTTTCGCCACTTTGGCTTTCGTCGCGCCCGCATTAAGTATCAAAAGTATCAAATGGTATCGCTCGCCACGTCGTCCACGGTGCTGCTACTCGCGGCGCTCGCCGCGCACCAGGCGCAGGCCTTCAATGTGCAGCTTGTGAACAAATGCACGTACACGATCAACATGTTCGACGCCAGCACCGTGCAGGACATCGCGCCGGGCGCCAGCCTCACGCGCACGATCGCGCCCAACTCGGGCGCGCACGTCTTCCGCCACACCCGCAACGCCCAGGCTACTTGTGAGTTTCTTGATTCGCTGGAACATTATGCATGTGCTGCTTGTATGGAGGTGCTAACGGATGTGCTTGTGCTGTCTGTGGATTGTTGACGTGCAGTGGCCGAGTTCTCGGGCGACGGCGGCATGGCCTGGTTCGACATCAGTATTATCCCGACCGGCCCAAAGAGCGGTGTACGTGTTCCCCTACTACAAGCTCATTTCCATTTGGTATCAAGCGTATCGTACTACCTGGAGACTAATCCTTTCTCTCTCTCGTTGACCTCTGTACATGTAACACAGCCGGACTACTGCGAGAGCCTCAACGCGTGCAAGGCGCACACGGGCGGCGTGGGCTTCAACGTGGCCATGCAGATCGCGCCGCGCGCCACCAACAACGACCGCTGCAAGGTGCTCACGTGCATGGCCGACGGCTGCACAGACGCGTACCAGTATCCCAAGGACGACATCAAGACCCACACGTGTCCGCTCAACACGGATTTTGATGTGACCTTCTGCCCTGGTGGCTCGGGTGGCGCGACCCCAGCACCGACCCCGCCGCCGACGACCCAGGCCCCAACGCCGCCACCGACCACTAAGGCTCCAACCCCCGCGCCGACTCCCGCGCCGACCCCTGCGCCAACCCCGGCGCCGACTCCGGCTCCGACCCCGTCGCCATCTGAGGTCGGTTTTGAAGCCGTCGCACCAGCCTCGGGCTCCTCGAGCACCGCTGGCTCCACCTCGTTCCTCCGCAAGTCGGACGCTGGTGATGAGGACCGCAGCATCGAGGATGACTCGACCACCACGGACGACACCGCTTCGGCCGGCACGACGACCACCTCGGACGCGGCTGCGACTGCGACCACCACTACGCCCACTACGACCACGGACGCCCCTGGTGTCGTCACGGCCGGAGACTCGAGCAAGGTGCAGGAGGTGACGAACAAGAGCGGCGAGTCTTCGGGCACCTCCACGGGTGTATACCTCATCGTAGTGCTCGGCGCCGTGGCCATGGTCGCCGGTACTGCCATCTTCGCCGTCCGCCGAAAGAAGGCGCAGCTCGACGCGCTCGACGACAAGACCCCGGCGGCCAACGCCACGAGCAACAACCGCCGCATGATGATGACTACGCCGTCCGGCAGCTGCATCCTGTAAGCCAGCAGGCGGCGTGACAAGCGGCACTTGGGGCGGACAGAGACCCAGATCAATCAATCGCCACAAGCCCACGAATTTCTTTGTCTGTAGCTAGCTCGCTTTTCGGTATCCCTTCGCTGAGCATTTTGTTTTGTATGAAAAGAAAAAAAGTGATGAGAAATATTTGGCGAGGGGAGAAACAACCCGCAAGTTGATCTCTTCATGCAGTTCTCATTTATCTCCTGGCTTGTCCATCCTGGGCAGTGGATGCATCTGTTGTCCAATTGGCCAGGATATGTGGATCGGCATGCACCTCATCACCAGCGTCTCCTCACCACGAGCCTCAGTCATTGAGAGTGGCTCTCTAACGCCTAGGTCCGGAGTGCCTGAACAAGACAAACGCTTAGCCCACGAGCTGCTGGATGTCCTCGCGGCCCTGCTCCTGCGGCGAGAGCTTCTGGAACTCGCGGTAGAGCTCGTCGTGGCGCTTGAGCACGTTGAGCGCGTTGAGCAGCGGGAACGGGTCGAGTGGCGCGGCCGGCGGCTCGAGCGCCCGGTGCGCGCGGTACAGGTGCACGAGGCTCGTGAACTGCTCATGGTCCTGGATGAGTGTCACGATACTCCGTCGCGCGCGGTTCGTCAGCGGAAGCTGCGCGTAGGCTTCGATGGCCTCGGGGAACCGGCCGCGTGTGCAGAACTCCTGGACGAGGTCGACCGCGAGGAACGCCGCCTCCTTCTCGCGGTTATGGCGCGTCTCTGGGAGCACGGACTCGTGGATCTCGTACACGGCCAAGAATGCGTCCAGCGGCGCGTGCGAGAGGAAGAACTGTCGGATGTAGAAGTTACGCCACATCTTGTCGCGCGCGATGTTGACCCAGGGCGTCATGAGCATGAAGAGTGTGGCCACCGCATCTCGCGGGAGCACTTCGCTGGGGCTGGACTCGTCATTTGAGGCGGGGGCGACCTGAATATTCTGGAAGGCCCACTGCAGCAACGGACTGAGCTTGTGCACGAACTCGCTCGAGTGCACGATCTGGTGGCGCAGCGTGGGCGACACGGCGTTCAGGTCATTGTTGTCAAAGTACTGCTGTAGGCGCAGCGCCAGCTGCTCCGTGGTGACCGGCGCCACGATGAGCGACTCGAAGGCGAACGCGCTGCTGCTGTGTGGGGACTGAGTGGATGTAGCTGTGGTGCTGTGGCGCAGAGGCGCTGGTCGTCGCAGGGAGCGGCTCGTGGCGACGCAGCGTCGGAGCATTCTGTGCCGGCTTGTGTGTTGGTCTTGTTGGCTTTCCGTCTTGGCTGCGTCCACTGATTGGCAGAGCGTGCCATTCCACACGAACAAGTGGTTAGATAATTATCATAAGATTTGTATGTAAAAGTCGAAGTGACTTGTTTGTCGTTTCTGTGATTCGGAAATGTTGTGCCTTGAATGACAGAAAGCCTTTCAATTATTGATTCGATTTTTCAATACAATACTAAAGAGAACAATCACCATGATACTTTGCATGTTGCAAATGCAAAAATGATTCAAATTAAGGTGGACAACATAAGATAGCCCAAAATAAAACTGATGCAACGATCTGTTTTGGGTATCCGCCTGAGCAAGTCAGACGTAGACCAAGTTGAAGAGCTCCAATGAAATGGGTGGCTGCCACTCCTTTTGCATGCAATATGAGCCCGTCTGATATTGATGTAAAAGCGCTGACGTAAGTTGCGACACTTGATAGTATTGAGAAGGCGTCGACGAAAATGGCGTCGTCGAGCCATTGAAGCGAGACCTCGAGAGAATGAGTGAACAGCGCAGCGTGTGCCTCGTCTCTTCCATATTCGAAATCTCTGGTGAGCGAGCTCAAAGTTCAAAGCTTCGGGTTTCCACTGAGCTGGATCTCTGTTTCTATCACTCGATCGATTCTCGCATGACTCATGCTATTTCTTGACAGCGACGGGACCGATCGTGGTCGAAATGCTGAAATCCTTTGCAGACTCGCGCACGCTGCTTGATGTTTCTCTAAATCTATGGCATATCGTTTCGATTGGATGTTGCTGGCTGACAACCTCAAGGCGCAGCGTGGCAAAAGAAGAAGCAAAAGCTCCTCCTTTCTTATTCCATGCTTTTCTACATTCGAGAGTTGGATCGGGAGTCAGTAGCACCAGTCGTGCGTGCGCGTGCTGCTTGCTCGTGTTCACTTGAGTCTTGCGCTTCGCATTTTGGAGGATGTCCTTGGTCGTCGCGCTGTGCGAGCTTCTGGATAACAGGATGTAGCGTTATGCTGCCCTACTTGTGCCTTGCGACTGACTGCTAAACGCAAAACGAAACCAAGCTGCTGGCTTCCTCCGATGATGTCGATCGTGCCGTGTCCATATCAACAGCAACGCCCTTTGCAGGTCCATCATCACCATTAACACCTTGGTGACCTCGCTCGTTGCTCGAAATGAAGTCCGTGCGAGCGGGCTTTTTCTTCTTCGGAGAAGGATAGAAAGAGATGAACCCCGCTTCGACGGTTTGCTGCTGCTGTGTTTGCTTTGCACGAGTTGTGAGTCATGGCTGACGTAACTTTTGCCTATATTGAGAGACAAATCTTTGAGATTTTTTTCCTTGTCTTCGACTTATCCTCTTTAGCTCCCGCAATGTTCAGTGCGCTTCAACCATCAAAAGTCAATTCGTTCGCCAAGTTTCGTACTTGATCCTTCGCCCACATATGGGATCAGCTGGAAGACGTATGTCGCTTTTTAGTCTTGTGATCTTGAAGAAGCACAAGCAAATCCGGTGGATATGAAGAAACAGCTGGGTTCCAAGCAAACAAGCAAGAGCTCTACGTTGAAGTGCCCACCACAATGGCTTCTGAGTTGATGTCTCCAATGAACATCAGCGTGTGGACTCGGAGACCAGCAGCCCGGATCTTTCGAGTCGTTCATCGCAGAACAAGGCAAGTCCAGCATGACGTGTCGCGCGTGGAAATGACTCGCGAGCAAAGTCGCATAGTGCATTCTGCAATGGCCCATGCTGAAAAATGGAGCAAAAAGCTCTTTTTGGAAAGAAAGCTCGAAGAAGAAAACGACCCAAGAAAGCCCGGAAGAAACGGGCACCCGCAGACGCGCTCGCTCTCCCGTTCTTTCAGCTCACAACAGAAGCCATCACCAGCTCTCTCTCGCTTTCTCTCTCAAGCACCTGGGTACTTTGGAATTCCCCTCGTTGTCCGCGCTCCACCAACAGCAGCGACCAACGCTGCGAGCGAGCAATGATCAACAAGATGGACTTCCCACTCAAGGCGAACTTCTTCCCCCAGGTGCGGCTCTCGAACGACGAGAAGAACAAGTACCTGCGTACGGTCGAAGCGAGCGCCGTGGCGCTGCGAAGGTCGCTCGACAAGGGCGACTGGAAGAAGCTCTTTGACAAGGAAGGCGTGACGTTCTCCAAGCTCCTCACTGTGAGCACCGAGATGTCACCACCAGCTCAGACGCGAGGCTCAGCCAAGAACGGTGGCCCCAATGGCGCGGCCCAGGCCTGCATTGCCGTGTGCGCGACGATCTATACGTCCGGCACGATCAGCGAGGTGCTCGAGGCCATCGCGTCGCCCGTGACCGAGGACTACCGCCGCGCGATGAAGTTCATCTACAAGACCCGGTTCCTCGATGGCCTCGGGCTGCACACGATCGTGCCGACAACTGGCGCGAGCAACCCGCAAGCGTTCACGACAATCAAGTGGGCCGCCTTCGACGACGGCAAGGCGCACAACAGCCCCAAGTTCCCCGTCGGCTCGGACTACTGCTTCCTCGAGCACTCGGGCATCCAGCACGACGAGTCCCAGGAGAACAACATCGATAGTAATGACGACGAGGTCTTTGGCTTCAGCATCCAGGAGTCGATCGTGCGCGAGCGCGAGGTGCCGTCGCTCGCGGGCTTTGGGCTCCGGCGCGGCGAGTTCCGGCGCTCGGGCATCATCATCCTGCCCACGGAGCGCCGCGACGTTGTGCAGGTCTCGTCGATTATCCAGATGAGCCTGCTGGGCAGCGACAGCGCCGCGAACAAGACCGCGCTCGAGCGCCTCATGCTGCGGCGCGTCGAAGCCATCGGCCGCATCGATGTGCTGCTCGAGCGCAGGCGCCTGAGCAAGATGCAGTTCATCAATCGCGACGAGTGGGTCGCCGACGAGGACCGCAAGTCCTGCGCCGTGTGCGTCAAGCCGTTCAACATCCGGAGACGACACCACTGCCGCAACTGCGGCGAGGTGGTCTGCTCAGCCTGCGCGCCGCCGCGCGAGGTGGACGTCTCGAGCTACGGCTCGGCGCTCATCCGCATCTGCACGGCCTGCGTCGTGCAGGCGCGTTCCGAGCCGCAGCTCCAAGCCGGAGGCAATCAGGACGTATTCGTGTACCACATCCGCAGTACGCTCTCCTCGCGGACGTCGACTAACTCGAGCAACCTGGCCGGCGACGATCACGACGACAATGGGGCCACCTTAGCCCCACGGCGTGGGGATGGGACTGGACCAGCGGCCTCGAATGCGACGCGGTCGTTCTCGTTCTGCTCAGACGACAGCAACTTCTCGATTGCGAGTGAGTACCCGACGCAGCAGAGCATGGCGGCAGCGCCCGTGGCCCACGTACCAATGTATCAGCAGCACAATCACCAGCAGCAACAGTACAATCATTACCAGCAGCAACAACAACAGCAGGTGCAGCCCATGACGTTCGGCTCGAGTGAGTTCCTCAATGACGAGTATGATGACGTGGATGACTACGAGGACAACAACTACTACCTCCGCGACTCGCAGTCGAGCTCCGGCAGCAGCAGCTACTCGTTCAGCGACTATAACGCGTGCGACGACCGCTTCGGCTCGGCCATCATGAAATGTCTCCCGCCGCCACAGGCGCAGGCATCGCTGCGAGGGAGCACCAGCAGCTACAACCGCTACAGCTACAACGCCAGCAACAACGGTCGGAGCAGCAACGACTTTGGCGGTCGCACCAGCCAGAGTCACAGCAAGCAGGTGCTGTACCAGCATCAGCAGCCTGAAGTCGTGCAGACCCGGGCTGCGGCTCCAGTGTCACCGGCTGTCTACAAGCGCGAGCGATCGGTGTACAACCCGGCCAAGGTGGTGACCCACCTGCTGAACCTCAGCAACCAGGATGACGAAGAGGAGGAATACAAAGAGGCTGATGAGCCCGAAGCTCCAGTCCCAGTGTTGACTGTGCCTCATAGAGACGACAGTCTGGACTCGCTGGGCGACTTTGATGAGTGCATCCGCGGTCTGAAGGAGGATATCTTCCGCGCCACGACTACAGCGCGCTTCAGCGACCTAGAGCCCGCCGATGACAGCTTCTGCAGCGACCTCGCGAGCCTCCATAGCGACCTGCTCTCAAGCAACACCGACCCGCTTGCATCGGCTGCTCCAGCTCCGGCTCCATCACCGACTCCGACTCCGGTGCTATCGTCTCCGCCTTCACGGCCGCAGCGCTTGACCAGCACGTGCTCGAGCCCGTCGACCGTGGACGTGGACATTGACATGCTCACAAGTGACAGTTTCTCGCTCATCTGCCCCGACTTGCTACAGCGCCAGCGGAGGTCGTCCTCAGCGGCATCATCACGAAAGCAGGAGGCCGGCGAGAATCGCCGCACGCGCGTGTCAAGTCTGTCACGGTACTCGGGCAACTCGGTCTTCGACGACGACCTGGAAGGCGAAGAGAACGAGGACAACAACGCTGGCAACGATGGCTACAAGGATGAGGATGAGAACCAAGATGATGATGAAGAGGATCCCGAGAGCGACCTGAGCCTGCAGAGACAGGCCGACCTCGAGGCACTCCGGCGCCAGGTCCAGGGGCTCCACCGGTCCCTCGAGGACGCTACGAGTAAGCTCAACTATTACCAGTCCCGGAGCGGGAAGTCGCGTAGTTCCTGGCGCCGAGGCTCGGCCCAGAGCGCGACGAGCAATACCAGCAGTACTAGGAGCGGAGGTGGTAGCCGCGGTGGCGACCCGGTGCTCACCAAGCGCTCCGAGACCTACGACGCACTCGTGTCGGAGCTGCACGAGATCATGGGGCTGCCGACGCTTTCGCCGCGAGGACGAGCCTCTCGCACAACGGGCTTCTGGACCTAGGCAGTTGGTTGCTGATGAATGGGTACAGTGTTGTGAGCGAGAGTAGAGTATGAATATTTGATACCAAGGTACACTTGTCACAGTGACGGCAGGCTTTTTCACACCGCGTTTTTGCAAGTCGGACATGGCGTGTGTGTAGTCATTTAGAAGTTCTGTGAGACGGCTGAACATTCTTGTGGCTCGTTGCTTACTGTTGAAACGAGTGACGAATGTTGAAGTGAGCCAGTGATAATATTGGGTGAGCTGGTCGATTTGCCATATCGCGATCTTCTCGAGATGAGAAGATCACGAAATGGCGAAATGGCTTCGCTTCTGCTGCCGTCACTCAATTGCTTGTGAGGCGCAAGCGAAAACGAAGAGAAAATCCGCGCACTTGCAACCACGTGCCTGCCACAAGAGGATCAAGCGTTTGGCAAACCCACTGGAGAAAGAGGAGCAGCAAACCAACACTTCGCCATTTCGCTCTTGTCCATAAGAATCAGCATGTGCATTCGTCCGAAAAGTGCAACTTTTGTGTGTTACAATACGAATACCCTCCTTTAGATGATTTTAGGCGCTTTTTAGATAATGATTGAGTAGCACAGGATATTAGAGTTGCTAGTTGTTAAGTTTGCGCTGCAGACTTGACCGCCCACCTACTGTTAACCACTCGAATCGTTTCCGCCAATTTACACAGGAATGCTAGTGACACGTGTGGCTGATAGCTCTGTACGTCAGCTATCTGACAGGCGTTGTTGCGAGGCCTTCGCAGTCGTAATGCAAGTTGCACGAAAGGTGTGGGGTGGAATTGAATAACATTGTGGCCAGATGACAATAAATGGAGCATTGATGAAACATCATTGATTTTGAGAGGAATCATAAATGAGAGACTTGTTGCAACAGAAAACTGTGTGAAGTAACATTGGAGAGTCTGGGTAAAGTGCTTCGGTGAAAATTTTGGAATGACCAGACTGCAACACCTTCACAACTCGACGCACTTGACGATATTCCGACCTCAAATGAGTGAGCATTGGCAAGCTGGGCCATAAAGCGCTTTGGGCTATTTGTAGTCTTCATGCTTATACTTCGACGATCAAATTCACAGTCAGACCACCCGCCACCTAGCATAACATTCGGCAATCAAGGTGCGAGGCTGCAACCTCAAAAGCGTGCCTTCAACGACAAAAACAAAGCAAAATCATTGCAGTATCACCACTTTCTGGTGGAAAGACGAACGTGGACGTCAACAACCACAGGGTTCACTGCGCAACGCTGACTTTCTTTGGCAATTCAAACGTGACCACAGGCCACGCGAGCCGCACATTTTGACGTTGCCTCTGATTTATGAATCAGACACACTTACAGGTTGTGTCTTCGACGGTAGCTACGCTTTCGAAGTGCACTGAGTAATGCTGTCGACTCAATTGTCCGCAACGAGCTATGCTCCACGGAGCTCCATAGCAAACACATTCGCCAATCAAAATCGAAATGAGATAGCTCTGCGCCAAAAGGGCAGGCATTCTGGAGCTGAAACTCAAGCAAAATATATGCCTAAATTAAGAACAGCAGATCCTGAGTGAGCACCTAAATTAGGGTGTGGACGGCAGTGTGGGACGTCTGCGCATCCCGCAAAACGTGCCACTCCACATGATAGCAGCCACCGTCTGAAGTAACATTCGCTGTTTTACCCAAAGAACGCGCAGAAAACACTTTCTGAAGTAACACTTCGGACAAAGTGTGTAGGTTCACTACCGTCCAGAAGGCACCACTGGGAAATAAACAGACGACAGCCAGACGGACGCACGCGATATAGAGAGGGGCGCTCGGCCGTGCTGCTGCTTGTCTGGTTGACCGCATTCACCTTCGCGCCAGCAGCTCCGCAACAAGCAGCTCCATACACACTCACCACGAGAGAGAGGAAGAGAAAGAGAGAGAGAGAGACGCGATCCATTCGACGCTCCTGTCGCCGTGGAAGCCGTGCGTATTCAAGTTCAAGAAGAGCGACACGTGCGACTGACTGACTGACGATCGCGAGCAGTTACACCAGTGCTGATCAATCGACGTACCACCAGCAGCCAGCAAACGCAGGCAAGTGCGTCTCTTCAGCTCATTCGCAAGCGTCTCTTCTTTTGAGTGAGTGCGTCAGTGGGCGGCGACGCGCGCGATTACGACGTTACCGAGAACGAAGCGCCCGTGCCTGCCGACGGTCGGCGCTATTTTAAAAGAGCGACGTGAGCGGTTGAAGCGTTACTAGTCGAAGCGCCATCATGCAGACAGCGACGTCTTCTAGCCGCGTGACGCTGCTGCGGCTCGCGCTCATCATCGGCGTCGCCAATCAGCAAATCAAATATGCGCAGTCGCTGTCCTCCTCGTCTTCATCATCGTCTTCGTCTTCATCATCGCACGATGGCGAGACGATCTCGCTGAGCTGCGAAGACTTGGGCCTGCATGGTGTGGCGGTGCTGGGCAAGCAGAACGTGTTCTGCGTGGCACAGCAGCCGTGCTCCGGCACGCAAAGCAAGATCACGCACTTCGCGTGTCCCGTCGCGGGCCAGCGGTCGCTCACCGACGAGGACTCGACGCTCGTGAACGGCAGCTGCTGTGCTGTGATCAACCGCAGCGGGCTAATCGGATGCTTGAGTCTCGACAACATGGCGCTCGCTTCGCAGTGCCTCCCGGCTCCAGACTGGTACACACCTGTCAACACCAGCTCGGAGATCACGAGTTCAACCCCAGCACCTTCGAGCACAACAGTGACGCCCCGAGTTTCGAGAGAGCTGTCGCCATCACCAACTTCACCACAGGTCATTGCGAACGTAACGGCGACGTCAGCCCCGTCGACTACGAAACCAAGCGCCGAGTCCACTTCGATTCAGCAGGAGCCAGACGCAGGTGACCCTGATACGATATCGCACGTGCCGACGCCAACTCCGTCCACCGCAGCGCCGTCGACTCCGACGCCAGTGACGCCAACACCTACCCCGTCACCAACTCCGTCGCCGCCCGTACCTAGTCCGAACCACGGATCGCAGTCGTCAGGCTCGTCGTCCGGTGACGTCGGAGGCGGAAGTGGACATGGAGGAGGCACCAGTGGGGACGGCTCTCACACCGCGGGGTCTTCCGATGTGAGCTCTGATGCGGACCAACAAAGCTCTGAGGCTGGGATCCCAACAGATCTGCCCACGCAGGACTCTGCGACGCTCAAGCACGAGGATGAGACGCGGAATGACTTCGCGACCATGGCGCCGATCATCGAGGACACGCCGAGCCCGACCGTGAGCCGAATGTCGGACCCTTCCACCACGCCGTCAATCGTGACGGCCCAGCCGACCGCGAGCTCCACGGGCACGATCACAGGCTCCGTGAGCGACAACACGCTCGTGTTCATCGTGGTGGGCGCCATCGTGTGCGTCGCGGTGGTCGTGGGTGCCGTCATCCTGCGACGGAAGCGGCCGCAGCGCAGCGAGTCGCTGCGGGGGCTCGAGGCGACGACGCCCGCGACAGATGTCCCACGCGCAGACGGGCGGTACAGCGCCTCCAACACGCCTCGCGACGGCATGGAGCTCATGTAAGTAGGTAGTAGGGGTCTTCGAGTAGAGTAAGTTGGGTAGGATTTTTGATTTTTAGTAGTACTCCAGAGGTCTGTTTAGTCAGTGAACAAAGTAATTATTAGGAGGATCAGACTCGAGAGAAGTCTGATAGTTCAGCAGAGAGAAAGAGAGGTAGGTCAGCACAGTAAGCAGAGGCAAATAGAAGCCAAGGGTAGTTAGTCATAGCGATTCACGGAGGTGGTGGTGGGAATAGAGAGGGGTCAAGACAGTAACCACAACAGTGTTGTCGTCATTTTTCATTTGATTGAAAGGGGAATCAATATGATACAATAGGGTTTTGAAAAAGAGAACCAGCGTTCGCGTCTCCATCCACGCTCGCACCAATCTCTCCACAGCTCACACCAATCTCTCCACAGCTCGCTTATGTTGATGCTGCTGGTTGGCTCGCTGCTACTGCTCTCGTTTAGCTCATATCCGACCACTTTGAGGCCACAGATGGATGCATGCGCCGCGCTGTTTACTCACGCTTCGCACTTTGGTCCACCAACACATTCAACAGATCCGCCAGCTTGAGTCCGTTGTTCGCGTCTCGCTCTGGGCAGCGTGCGTACACGATCGGCTCCGGCGCAGACTGCACTTGCGCGAAACCTGCCACAAGAACAAGATACACACCACTCAGATGTCAACAAACAGTGTTGCCATCAAAACAGTCAACACTGACATCGGAATACTTACGTCGCTTGAAAAAGTCGTACGCGCTCTCAGCGTCGAAACCGGAGCTCTTCACCACGAAGCTGCTTCGCTGACGCGCCTGGGACTCCTCCGACTTTTGCAGCATTGCGATGATTCGCTGCTGGAAATCTTCGACTTCGTCGTTCTCAACATCGCTGACTGCGCCGTTGCCGTCCTCATCAGCATCGCCGCGCCCGGTGGTCTCAACACTGTCGTCTTCCAAGTCTCCAACCAGCGGACAAGGGATGTCGCCCACGACGATGAAAGCCGCCTCAGCGGCTGCCTTCACCTCTTCCAGCTGCGTCAGGACCGCACGGCAGACACCGGCGTCCATCTCTGGCACACGCGTGAGATCCTTCGCCGGGTGAAACACAGCGACCGAGTCCAAGTTTTCCGAGAGTGTTTCGACCTCGTCCCCGACATCCACCAGTGGCTGTGGAGCAACCTTCGCCGCACGCTTCATGGCCTTCGCAGCCGCCTTCTTCTTCCGACGTTGAGCGTTCGTCGTCGTCGACTTTGTGGTAGTCAGACCATTCTGTTTCTTCATGCCAGTCTTGCTATCGCTGATGTACACGACACACTGGGACTTGTACACTGAGCACTGGATATCGACACGACCTGCGACATCAAAGCGCCACGCAAACCCGTTTCCTGGACCAAGCAGCGGCGTCGACGTCTTACGCGTGAGAGCTTCACTCGTGTCGAACAAAGCAGCATCGAGCGAGTGTTCGACCATGCCGAGGGTCTGCTCGCTCACACGCCACACCACGAGGTCGCCCTTCGCGATGAACAGCTCCGCCGGGTTGAACACGAAATCTTCGAGCAGAATCTCGTGGACCTGGACTTTCGAGCCGCGCGCTTTCACACTCTCGACAATCTCCAAGGACAGCGGAGTTGGGAAGACACTCTCCATCAACTCAAGCTCCGAGCCGACAATGCCATTCAAGGTCTCGTGCGACTCGTCTCTCGGCAGGAAGTTGTACTGGATAAACGACGACTCATCTTCTGATCCGGACTGGGTCTCCTGGCTCGACGACTCCACTGGACAGCTCAGCGACTTGGCCAGCGAGCTGGCGTGGAGCTTCAGCGAATGCCGCTCTTCTGCTGCGTACGCAATCTCTTCATCCTCCTCTTCCTGTTCCTCCTGTTCCACCTGCACAGACGTCACAGTCTGCTCGACCACTACCTGCGCTGTTGCTGGTGCCTCAGAAGGCTTTACGACCGGCTTGACTTTCCACAGTAGCTGCTTCATCAGACTCGGATGTTTGTCCTTTCGATTGTTAACCTGCTTGCGACGTCGAAGCTCGGGTGCATTTGCTTCCTTCCGTTGCCGCGGTTCCTCGGCACTCTGCTGCTGTAGTTCCTTCTTCAGAGGAGCTATCTGGACAACTGCAGCGCTCTCTGCAGGTTGCACAGGCAGTACCATGCTCGACTTGTCTGAAGATTTGTCGCTCTCAGCCACTTCCTCACCTCTATCATCCGGAACAGTGCGCTTGTGTTTCTTCTTCTTTTGTCGCTTTGCCTTGGGCGACACCACGACCGCCGACGTCGCATTTGCAACCGCTGGTATCACACTCTCCTGCTTCTCTGCGCTGTCAGTCTTCACAGTAGTGACAACTGCAGTCTCACCAACTGAGAGCGCTGCTGGTGACTCTGATTCGCTCGTGCCTGCAGCGGGATTTGCCTGTACACGCGGCGGCTGAACGGCTGCCTTCTGCGGCTTCTCGAACTTCTTCTTTGTCGCGACGACCACAGGCGCCACCGTAGTCTCTTGATTCGAAACGCCAGGCTTGTGCTTCTTTTTGCGTGTGTACGACGACGGGCCATCTTTTACAGGGCTCGCGGCATCTATTTGACTGCTGCTGACGGCGACCACAACGTCGTCATTCGAAGCGTGTGGACGCGCTGGTTCGTCTTCAGCAGCAGGATTCGCGTCTTCACGATGCTCCAGTTGATTATCGTGAGCTTTCGACTGCGCTTTGCTCTCGATCTGCTCTCTGATGAGCTCCTCGTCTGCATCCTGATTGTTGCGAACCTGTTGACGGCGCTTCTTAAGCTTTTCATGCTTGGCTGCCACTGCCGTCACTGGCGCTGGTGCTGCTGCCATGCTCTCTTTGCTGATCGTATCGCTGTTCTCGCTGTCCACTGCTGCTACTGGCACTTTGCGCCGGTAGCGCAGGCCCATCGCAAGCATGCTGCTCGATGACGAATACGCTGCCGAACAAGACCGAAAGCCATAGACACAACAGCAATCAGTACCAACGAAGCCCTCTCGGATCAACCCATCCATCAAAACACCATCAAACACATGCGGAGAAACGCCCACTGCCCACGTCGCATAGCACCGAACGCCTTCACAATGGATTGCACGCACACACACACGAAGATACGTATGCAGCCATTTCTCTGCGGAGTGGGTTCGTGCCACTTGCCGCGACGCAATCATCACGCTTCCAGAGATCCACACATCGACACAGCCGCAATAGCCACACATACACACATATAGACTGCTACTCACGCTTCTCTGGTGTCTTGCCCATGCTGTCTTGTGTCTCTCTTTCTCTCACGCTCTCTGTGATGCTGTGGCGGGGCGCGTCTCTTGAGGACTCGTCGCCGACTGCTCTGCTCTGTCTGCTGCTTGTTGCGGGTTCAATTATGGTTGGGGCTGCCGTCAGGTGGGCTCTTCTGGACTAAATTACGTGAAATGATCCACTTGTGCATATCATTTCAGAACTAATCGCTTTGCTACCATAAAATTGACTCTGAAAGCAATAAAATTGATGAAATCACAAAAAAGTGATGCTAAATCAGCACTTTGGCAACATTAAATGCATAAATTGACCATATATTTGAGTAAAATCCAATGTAAAAGAAAGTGAGAGAGTAAATAGCAAAAGCGACCCAGCTCAGCCACAAACAAAAACAACTCGCCCTCGCACTTTAGCGGGAGCACGTTGCCCATTCGAGCGACACAGTCAGAAAGTGGTGCCATTCCGCACGCAGCCCAAGCAGGTGGCGCGACGCGCTCTCTCTTTCTCTCTATGAATGACGGATGTGCGCGCGCGCCTGTGTGCACAGGTGTGTATGTGTGCTGACTCTGTGTGACCGTCCACGTGCGCAGCTCGATTTCCCCGCCCGAAATGTCGATCTTCCAACGTCGCAAGAACCCCGAGCAGCTCGTCAAGCTGCTCAAAGAAGGGCTCGCAAACCCGTCCGCACCGCCCAAGCTCGCCAAAGATGGCACTGTAAGCAGGCATGCCCCTTTTGTTCTGTGTATGTATGTGTGTGCTCTGGACTGACCGTTGTCTTGCGTTGGGTGAATATGTCCCATAGCCGGTGGACGAGGTGACCAAACGTCTGAACCAGATGAAGCTCCTACTCTACGGCGAGGTGCGTGGGCCCTTCATTCCTCACTCACTATATAAGAGAGATACGCTTAGAACCTGTGGACTAACGGTGAAGGTGGTGGTGGCGGTCATCTCGTGCTGATATTTATCAGGGCGATCAGGAAGCCAAGCCAGAAAAGTGCGCGCAGCTGTCGTCGCTTCTCATGGCGAGCAACCTCGTGCCGAAGCTCATCGTGGATCTCGAGAAGCTGCCATTCGAGGTGCGTGGGATATGCCATGCTCTTGTGAATATGATTGTATACATGGAGAGAGGGGCTGACTGAATTGCGAATCCCTTTATACCTTTTATCGCAACACAGGCGCGCAAGCACTTTGCTCAGGTGTTCAACAACCTCATGCGCCGCGACTTGTCCGGATTCGTTGGCTACGTGGAGCGCCAGCCAGAGATTCTCTCGGCGCTCGTGGTCGGATACGAGAACGCGGAGATCGCTCTCAACTGC
Organism: Globisporangium barbulae; assembly: GCA_023337805.1. Lineage (NCBI taxonomy): Eukaryota > Oomycota > Peronosporomycetes > Pythiales > Pythiaceae > Globisporangium > Globisporangium barbulae. The sequence goes on along the minus strand of JAADXK010000019.1, from coordinate 24,634 downwards.
GGCACGATGTTGCGCGAGGTACGTTGACTCATGGCTGAAGCGCTCTGTCTTTATCCGTAACGCTGACAAGCAAGAACTGATCGCATGATGCTGTTCTCGTTCGCAGTCGATCCGCCATGAGCTCCTCGCTGCCAAGCTGCTGTACTCGTCCGACCTGTGGAAGTTCTTTGACGTGTACGTGCACCTTCCGAACTTCGAGGTCGGCTCGGACGCATTCGCGACGTTCAAGGACCTGCTGACGCGCCACAAGAGTCTCTCGGCGCAATTCTTCACCAGCCATTTCGATCAGGTAGGCGCATGTTTGTGAGAGTATGCTAAAGCGCGAGTGAGTCTAACCCGATTAGTGTTTGGTTTTGCTAGGTCTTTTTCAAGTACAACAGCTTGCTGACGTCGGAGAACTATGTAACGCGCCGCCAATCGCTCAAGCTTCTCGGCGAGATCCTGCTTGACCGCTCCAATTTTGATATTATGATGAAGTACATTGGGTACGTCTCCCTGCTTCTTGCAGATACCAATGCCTAGAGTGACTCTGTGATGCCCAACTGACTTGGTGGATATCTCCTGCTCTTCTGACAGTGAGAAGGAGAACCTGAAGATGATGATGAATTTATTACGCGACACGAGCGCGAACATCCAGTTCGAGGCGTTCCACGTGTTCAAAGTGTTTGTCGCGAACCCGAAGAAACCGGACGCGATCTCCCAGATTCTGCTCAACAACCGCGAGAAGCTTGTCGCGTACTTGAAGAACTTTCAGAACTCGAAAGGTACCCATTTTGCATAGTGTTGCGTGGACGTGCATGCTGCCAATATGCTGAAAGTTGACTATTGTGCTCTCTTCGCCTGGCTGAATTCACAGAGGATCCGCAGTTCATTGAAGAGAAGGCGCTGCTCATTCGGACACTAGAAGGTCTGCAGCCGGAGGGCGTTGCTGCACCTCCAGCACCCATGTCGACGTGATTCAAGCTCCAGCGCGTAGTGGATGCATTCGTGGAAGCTGTTGAGAGCTTTTGATTCGAGATCAGGTTGCGAGTTCTTTGATGTCAGATCGCACCTTAGATATCCTGCAACGGCGGCTGATTGCAGTCTTCAATCTCTCATGTCAATCCGTTGTTGAAAGCATTGTTGTCATTTCGAGCTCTGCTTCAAGTAAACCAGTGTGAAGCTCAATCTTCCGACAACCAAGTAGACCAGCTACCGATCGACCTCAGCGTCAACTCAAATTTGTCGATCGAAGACGCCGTTGACCAGATCATGTGCGTTCGCTCATGGAGCCAGAGTTGGAAGCAATTTGAGCTGTGGAAAGGCACGCAAGGTGTGAATTTCTGGGAAGGCTTTGTGAATTTGTCGTGCTCACAAGACCCGAGGTCGCTTCACAAGCGCTGGAACTTGTCCCGCTGACGCCATTTGCGTCGCTAGAGGACCCGATCGGGCAGTACCGCTGCCACAACCTCGAAGCCGTCGGTATGAACTACCGTGGTCATAGCGAGCATGAGAAGCGCCGCCATGACCAGGAAGTTGCGGACTGGAACTGGATCTGGGCGACGTGCAACCCGTACAGAGTAGGCTACTGATGTTCTATCGCTTTTGATCTTTTGTTTTTTTATTTTACGTCGCGCTGCAGCTAAAACTCTCCGGAACAAAAAAGAAAACAATTTGTGTGGAAAATGCAGCGACGAGCTCCGCTTGACTGGCTGCCCATTCGCCGGACGCGCGCGATGGATTCACGAGCAGACGCAGTTGCTCATCGTGGACACGCGCTCAGTGATAAGTTGCGTGAGCGCGCGCGAGAGCTCAAACGACAGCGTCCACTTAAGGTGCAGCGGCCTGCACGAGCGTCTTGACTGTCGTGAACGTCACAAGCATGTGAAGGAGCACGACCTTGAGAGCGGTGAGACTTTTGAGTCGCACTTGTGGTCGCAAACCCTCGAAGTGTATCAGGCGTCAACTGGTTTTCTTCAGTGAAGAAGAGCATAGTTGAGAAGTTTCGAGTACGCGTAGATATGCAGGTGGAAGCCGTGCTTTAATAAAGCTGCAGCGTAAGCCTCGGATGTTCTAGCTGCTATATTACGGCTGGACGTGACAAGAACCGATGCTGGTTCTGTCGAGGATTGATTCCTGAGGAGCCCGAGCGAGTGTCAGTTCATGTGGTTTGTCATATCTCGGGCTTGACACTTCTTCGGGTTTCACCTAATAATCACGAATGCACGTTGCATGTGGTGTCTATATTTCAGTGTGACTTGGGATACATCCCGCAGAAGACGAAGAAGGCAAGCCGAGAGTGGTTGCTTGATGAGATGTCTATCGGTAAAGCCGCTCTCGTCGGACACAATCTATGATGCAAGCCAGCTAAACTTCGGAGGTGAGGATACATGAGCCAGTCTGAATGAAACCCCACAACTTGCAGATCTGCTGTGCGTCGGACATACTGTGTTATCTGCTTCCAGATATCCGTCAAGGCGCATCTCGGGTTGTGTCATGGCTCATGAAACATCACGAGTCAAGAAGGATGAGGCATGACGAAGATAGGCGAAGATAGGATATGAATGAGCGCGCTCGTCGCCACCGGGACGAACGAAGAGCAGCACAAAGCAACGTGAATGTGTTCGTCACAGAGTGCAACTCGCTGTCAACGAGAGTGAACGAGCGCTCATCTCGCTTCCAAACGTATCCAAGATACATATGTATCTTTCTCTGAATGGCTTCAACTGCACGTCAAAACTGAACCAGGGCTGGTACAGTACACGCATATGTTGCAAGAAACCATACAAATTCCCTGACAGGTTCTATGTTACAAGGGGTATATTACTGCAGCAAATATGTTGGAAGGTCAGCCGAAAACTGACAACGAAACAAAGAGCAAGCGACTGAAAGCCGCGAGAACAAACTCTTCTCAGCACATGCACACTGTGGAACACGGCAGGGTCGTGGAAATAAAAGGAACAGCGTTATCATCGGCTTCTCGGTGCTTACTCGTGACATGTTCGATAAACGTGGCCCCGTTGTCACGCGTTTCTTCAGTCAAAGGCTGAACAAATCCCGCCTCGAAAGGTCCTAAATGCTCGTTGCTGCTAAATGCAGTGGAGCATCGGCCGATACGATGCTCGCGATATACCTCTCGCAACAATCTGCTTCGCTCAGCATTTTGCTACGTGGGTGGGCATTTCTTGATCGCGCATTTTGCATTGTTGTTATTCGCGTGTCGCAGTATGATCCCTCACTTGTGATTGGCTGAAATGCTGCTCGAGAATCGAAATCGAAGGATCGAGCGTTGCATTGTTCGTCGGAGCTGGGTCAAAGATCGGGCAGCGTCACCAAGCCTGTGGTTCCGGTTGTCTGTCGCTGTTGCATCCGAGTCCCTTTCTTTATTTCCTCTCGTTGAGCGCTCCCTTCCCAGTTCTCCTCCTCCCCACGATATGCTTGTCTTCTGTCGGACCAGCCTCTGTTATTCTCTCTCACTTGACGATTCGCCAGCTCCTCCGCAAGACCCTCGCCCAGCCTCCACCCACACCAAACGCCATGAAGACCTCCGCTGTGATCCTCGCGCTCGCCGCCTCCACCACCGCCGTGTCCGCTGCCGACGTCCCGTTCTGCAACCCCACCGCCCTACGCGCGCTTCTGGTCGACAAGACGTGCAACGCTGGCGCCAACCTTCTGTGGAAGCCGTACCGCGTGTACAGCAACGCGGAAATCGCCGCCATGTGCGCCGCTCCTGCGTGTGAGGCGTTTGCAAAGACGCTCAAGGACGCCAACGCGGTCGAGTGCATCATCCCAAACACGCAGATCCTTCTCTACGCCAACCTCCTCACGCCGTACTTCGCGTGCGCGGGATCCGCGCCTGCGGTCACCCCTGCTCCAGTGACTCCTGCTCCAGTGACTCCTGCTCCAGTCACCCCTGCTCCGGTCACTCCAGCTCCAGTGACTCCAGCGCCAGTCACCCCAGCTCCAGTGACTCCAGCGCCAGTCACCCCAGCGCCAGTGACTCCTTCTCCAGTCACCCCAACGCCAGCTACCCCAACGCCAACCACTGCCAAGCCAGTCCCAGCGCCAGTCCCAGTGACTGCCACGCCAACCCCAGAGCCTGTGCTCCCAAAGCCAGCCTGCTAAGCGCTCGAGCCCGCGCAGTTGACGCCCAGCGCCGCATCCACGTTGACTGCTGAATGGATCGACGTATTTTGTAAATAAATTCACGAAATTGCTTATGCGATTGAATTCATTCTTGACGAGTTCACAATGACGCTTTCGCCTGCTTTGGGCAGAGTCTTCGCCACTTGCCGACTAGTTCTCGCGCGCAGTCCGAGCAGTTTCTCCTGCTCCACGAGTTGCACACGATAATGCTGTAAGTTGAAACGAGTTCTTCAAGAGGCTCGGATAGGTTGCATAAGTGACGAGCTACGATTCAACTCGGAGGACAGCAGCAGTGAGCTCCTCGGGTGACTTCCGGGACATGATCTTGACGAACTCGTAGGACGAGAACGCGAGCAAGCCGAACGGTGCGCTCGTGAGCACACGCTACAGAAAGAAACAGCCAGCAACACAGCATGAGATCCATAGGTTCACGTCACGAGATAGAGCGAAGCAAAGCAAGGGCGTACCGCTGAGACGCCTGTCATGAGTCCGCGCGCGCCATCTCGCTTGAGAATGTACTTGAGCGTGTCGATTGCGCCGTACTGCGTGTACACTTGCGCCCGCGTGCGCACTATGTCCATCGGATTGGTGCTCACGGCAGTGATGAAACCAGCACTGCCGCCGCTCAGCGCCTGCGAGATCACTGTCATAGAAATCAAGGTTAGCAGTGTCGTAGGTCAGTATACACGTACGTGTAGATAGGTATCCTCTCACATTGGGTCCAGAACGGATCAGTGCCCCACGACGCGAGTTTGTTTGAGTACACGGGCACGAGGAAGCCGTAGGAGCCCCACATGATCGCAGACGACGGCGCGTACGTGGCGATCGATGGCAGGTATCCGCGGTAGAAGCCTCGGAGCCCCTCCGCGCGGTAGATGAGCTTGGCCACAGACACCAGTCCACGCGTGCGCTCGCGGGTGCCATTGGTAGTGTGCACGTCCACGCCCTGTCCAGCGAGCATCATGCGCTGTGAGATGATGTCGAGCGGCACGACGAGCGTCTGCGACGCGAGCGACGCGCACGCACCGCCGGCAAAGTTCGCAGCCTTCTCGCCGAGCTGTGGTGTGTAGGTAGGAAAGGAATACAAGCGAGCACAACCAGTCACATCGTCAAATACCAAACGAACTTAGTCCATCGCTCTCCTAGCAACAAGCACATGATGAACACACCTGTGTGCGGGTCAGAAACTGCTTGCGCGCCAGCTCGTAGACCGAAACGTAGACGTTGCTCGTGAAGAGCACCGCGGTGTTGGCGCCGAAGCCCTTGTAGAGGCCTTTGACACCCTCCTGGCGCGCGATCTTGCGGAACGCGTCGAAGGCGCCCGAGTAGAGCGGACTCGCCTTGGACTGAACCTGTAGCCGCGTCTTCACGAGCGTGCTCGGGTACACGGCGGCGCGCACGCCAAGGAACATCGTGGGCATGAGCACAAAGTATTTGCGCTTGTCGAGCTCGTCCCAGGAGATGGGTGCGAGGGGCCCCGGCTGCTGCTGTGACGGTTTGTGCGCCATTCGGCTGAATAGGTTGTGGGGCTCGACTGAGAGAGGCGTGGTAGGTCGGCATCGCGAAGGAAGAGGACGAGCGTACTTCAATCTGAACAAGCGTAATCACAAACATAATGGGAAAGATGATGTTTGACTGTGATTACATCGCACGAGCGAATGTTGGTCGAGGTTACTCAAGTCATCATGTATCCTTCCTTTTTGAGAATGGCCCTGTGCTCTTCGCGCTCGCTCGAAGTGGGCATCTGTCGAACCGAACAAAGCCTTCCGTCGCTCAGTCGGTTGGCTCTGATGCTGTTTCCGTACCGCCGGTAACGCATTGCGTTATGTCAGCCGCCTGCTAACTCATGCACATCAAACGGTGCGAGTACAGTACCACAGCCATATGTGCGCCTACATGTCTTTCGACTGCAAACTTGAACCGCTATGGCTACTAAGTACAGTTTTATCTGTCTATAAGAGATTCTTTGTTTATGGCTCTTTGTAACTCGCTCTGGCTTGGAACAAATTTAACGTATTTCTCCAAAACTGGGAATAATTCAAGTGCCGTAAAAATCCATTTTCGAGTTCTTAATATTTAGCACCTATGCAACTTCCTGTATAATAGAATCTCTATTTTTATAGTAACTGATTAAAAAGTTTGTTTAAACGCGTTACTGGCACTAATTGGACACTGAGTACTATTTAGGGAAATACGTTAGTCATCAAGAATATGCTATGTTTTAAACACTTTCCATAAGACAAAAAAATTACGGACTGTTGTCCGGTACTTAATATAGCGATCTCGATACAAACGAGGAAGCCAAGATTTCGCCACTTTTAGTAATCATTTTTGTATGAGCAGAGGGTTCATGAAGGCGAACATCAAGGCGCACAGCGAGACTGAACTACCGGAAGGCACATTCGGTTGGCTTAAAGGTCAGACCTCATCGCGACGTTTGATGTCAGGTTCGGACTCGAGATTGTCCGTGAACGCATTGTTGCTCTCTCTGATTCCCACGCAGAAAGCTGTATCCACCTGAAACCTGCCGCAGATATCCGCCTCATAAAAGTACAGTACGTGTGTGTCGTCTACGAGTATCCGAGTACTGTACCAGTATCGGATACCGTCGTCGACCAAACAGCAAGCCAGCCAAGCCAATAATGAGTGAACTTGGACTGCAAGGCAACGTTGATACAGCAGCCACATGGTGAGTTTATCCGACGTTCACGCGCGTGACGGACGCGTCACTAGGTGAACGAGAGGGAGACGAGGGTCCACGACAGACAGAGCGACAATTGACAAACAAAGCGCGATCGGAGATCGCGCTTTGTATTGCAATGTCTGACGTCATCATATCCTAATGGATACTGACTGAGGTGTCGTACAGATGACTTGAACAGCTCCTGTTGCATTATCTTGGTCCAACGTTTCTGGACCTGCTCCCATGTATCGAGGGAAATGATAATGGGCACACTAAAATAGCACGAATAACGAATGCGTCTTTAGTATCTAAGTGAAGAGTATATCTGTATATAGAGGTAGTAAACTTAATAAGTAGACACTACTATTATAGAATAGAGGGTATACTGTCAAAACGCATCACAATCATCTTGAAGAGGTATTGTATGATATATTTTGCTCGGATTTTTGACACGCAAACTGTTTGTAGATGAGGCAGATGTGTTCGGCGGTTGACAAGTGTCGTTCTGAGTGTACAACCACGCTCGCTTTGATGACCTACTCTTCCTCCGTCTGTCTTGCTTACGGTCTTGCTTACGGTCTCACTTACTCCCTCACTCACTCTTCAAACCGTGGCCTCCAGCGCACTCCTCGCAAGAACACCCGCTAGATCGTTCGTCATAATGCTGACGGTCGAGCGCTTCGCGTCGCTCGTCGAGGCGCGGCCCGTCGCATGTGCGTTCTCCGCCGCTCTCGGGCTCTACCTGAGCGTCCGCGTTCTGCAAAGCGTCCTGCAGCCCAAGAGCACAAGCAAGGGTAGCAGCCAGGCGGTCCCGGATCCGCCGTCGTCGCTGCCGATCGTCCGCAACACGCTCGACATCATGTTCTTCCACCGCTACAGGCTCTACGACTGGATCACGGACCAGTGCGTGGCCATGGCTGGCCGACCCTGGATGCGCGCGGTAGCCGGCAACGCGGTCGTGATCCTCTCGACGCCGGAGCTCTTCGAGGACGTGCTCAAGACGCAGTTCGAGAACTTCGACCGTGGCGGCATCGACCACTTCAGCGACCTCTTTGGTCGCGGCATCCTGTCGTCCGACGGTGCCGAGTGGTTTTTCCACCGCAAGACGGCGAGCCATCTGTTCTCGAACCAGATGATGCGTGACGTGCTGTACGAGGCCGTGCGCGAGAAGGCTGTGAGGCTCTGTGACGTGCTGCGCCAGTACGAGGCGCGAGAAGAGCCCATGAGCTTCAAGAGCGTCATCATGCACTTCACGACCGACGTGTTCGGCAAGATCGGCTTTGGCGTCGACCTGCAGGCGCTCGAGAACGGGCTCCACGGCCGCAAGGGCAATGAGTTCGTTGACGCCTTCGCCACGTCCACGCACATGATGTACCTGCGCTTCATGCAGCCGGCGTGGCTCTGGAAGCTCAAGCGGTACTTCAACATTGGCGGCGAGCGTATCAAGAAGGAGAGTCGCGAGGTGATCGACAAGTTCGTCTACCGCGTCATCGACGAGTCGATCGCCAAGAAAAATGCTGCGAATACAGCCAACAGTGACACGGTCGCGCCAAAGGACCTCATCTCGCTCTTCCTCAACACGAACTTGGGGAGTGACGAGAGTGAAGAGAACAGCAAGCCGATGTACGCCTCGGAGACGCAGCTCATTCGCGACACCGTGGTCAACTTCATCTTTGCTGGCAAAGACACGACGTCGCACAGCATGGCGTTCTTCATCGTCATGATGAACAGGTACCCTCAGGTACTCGCCAAGATCCGCCAGGAGCTCAATGAGAAGCTGCCGAGATCTCCAGCCACTGGCGAGCTGCTCATTCCGTCCATCGACGACCTCCCGCAGCTCACGTACCTCGAGGCCGCGATCCGCGAGAACCTGCGTCTGAACCCGTCGGTGCCGCTCGTGCCTCGCTTCGCGAATACCGACGTCGTGCTCTGTGACGGCACGCACCTGAAGAAGGGCACGCGTCTGAGCATGTGCATCTATGCGGCGGGCCGTATGGTGTCCAACTGGGGACCCGACGCGCTCGAGTTCAAGCCCGAGCGCTGGCTCGACCCAGCGACGGGCAAGCTGCTCGTCGTCTCGCCCTTCAAGTTCATCTCGTTCATCGGTGGCCGTCGCAACTGCATCGGCATGAAGTTTGCGATGCTGGAGCTCAAGTGCGCGCTTGCTGTGCTGCTGAGCAGGTTTGATTTCAAGACACTGGAGGACGCGTGGGAAATGACGTACGAGCCGGCGCTCACCATGGCCGTGAAGGGCCCGCTGCTCGTGCACGTCAAGTCGCTGACGTCGGAGAAGAAGCCGGCAGCATCGGCTTGATCGTTGAAAGTCTTGTTTATATATGTATCACCCGCCTAGAGTACCGCGTCGTGGAATGCCCCAACGCAAAGAGCGACCGGTTGGTTATCAGTCCTTCTCTACAGCGTCGCTCTTGGTTGGACCGATTTTGAGTCGCGATTTCAATTTGAGTCTACAAAATATGAAAAATGACATCTCCTAAAATTAAAAAATTCGAGCTGAGTTGACACGGGTCGTGGGAAAGGTACCGTGTCAGTACGGGTCGTGGTCCACAAATGGGTGCACAAAAAACGTATGGTCGTGAATGAACGCACACGCAGATGGATTCAAAATGCCACATGGTCCGCTCAAAGCTGCAGATAAATGGCTGCATTTGCACCACGGGACACACGAATATGCACAAATATGCACATCAGCCAATCATCACACCAACGACATTCGTGCACACGCAAGAGCGCTTCCATTTTCTGTATATCATCGAGTTCTCAAAAGGCTAAAGTAGTACGTACGTCTTAGAAAAAAATAGAATGGGGGATTGTAGACATCATCGGCTGGTACCGTCGTCGTAACTTATTGGTTCTTGCACTCAGGCGGCTTCTCGGTCGAGTTGGCACCCTCGAGCGCCGGGAACTTCTTCTTCGGCTTGCGCGCGCGCGGGGCGTCCTCGTCCTCGTCCTCCGAGTCGTCCTCGTCGTCGTCGTAGTCGTCCTCCGGGTCGTAGTCCGAGTCGTCCTCGTCCTCCACGGCCTCGCCGGTGAACCAGAGCAACGCCTGTGGGATGATCGTCTCGTGGATGAGGAAGCCAATCTCAAAGTCGCCCGTGAGCTGGCGCATGATCAAATCGTTGTCCTCGTCGTCCTCCTCCGACGGCATGTCCACCGGCGTGAAGAACTGGAAGAAGCTCTCGCACGGCTCGGTGCGCGCGACCACGCGGGTCTCGCCCTTGCCGCCCTTGGCGCGCTGCTTCACCTTCTTCGTCACTTCGCAGAGGTTCTTGCCATCCTTCCACTCGATGACCGTGCCGACCACGTTGCGGAGCACCGCCTCGCCCGAGTCCGACGCGTCACCGATGTCGTACTCCTTGGAGAGGGTCGTGTTCGAGAAGAACGGGTTCTCGGCGAACTCGAACTCGAGCTTGAAGCCGTTGTCCTCCTCGTGCGAGGCAGAGTGCACGTCCACGAGGTACTCGAAAGCAGGCAGGTCGCGCTCGTGGATGAGGTCCGCCAGCGCCGAATGGTTCATGAACGCACGCAGCCAGAAGCCCGGCACGCCCTTGACGTTCTCCTCCTCATCCGAAGCGTCCTCGGTCTTGCCCTCACCGTTCAGCACGGCGTCGACCTCCTTCGCGCCCGAGACGATCTCCGCGCGCTGCTTGTAGAACGGCTGGTAGAGCTTCTCGTACTTGAGCTCGAGCAGCTTGCGCTCCTTCTCGAATTGCTCCTCGATCTCCGCCTGCTTCTCCTGCAGCGTGCGGAGCGCGGCGAGGCGCAGCTGCACGTTGGCTGGCAGCGACGCCAGGTCGTCCTCGAGGTCCTCCTCATCGTCCTCCTCGTTACTGTCCACGGCGAGGTTGGCGATCTGGCTGGTCACGCCATCCACTGGCTGGAAGCCGCGTCCGTCGTGCGCGTCCACCTCCACGACGGAGTCCTGCTCGTTGATCTGCTTGTCAGCCATTGTGTTGTGCGGGTTTCTACGTCTCTCTACGGGGTGTGAGCGAGCAATCGAATGGCGATGTGAGGCAAGCGCGCGCAGTCGGCAGACGCTTTGTTCTCGCTGGTTGGCTTCTCTCTCGCTCGTTTGGTGCCGTTTGTTTGTTTGGTTTGATTGGTTTGTCTTTTTTACGAAAAGCTGGGCTTACACATCTGCAGAATGCGTAATTACGCGCTCATCTCCCCTAGCTTCGATCGGTGGCTCTGATAAACTGCCAAATTTTATGTATCTTACATGAAAATGGGTCTACGGTGGCTCAAATTGTACGTGGACTACGTTAATCTAGTCCATCCTGATGTAGCCGGCTTGTCTCTGTGAGCGTGAGCGTCCTCAGTCAGACGCGAACACGACCGAGTAAGGGAAGCACACAAGCGAGCAGATGGCGATTCTGGACAACGGCGCCCCAAGCGCCAGTGGCGGTAACAGCAGCACCACCAAGCGCCGCGTCGCCTACTTCTACGACTGTGCGTCTTGTTATACACATACACTGTGGGATCTTCTGTACGGGAAGGCGTTGTGAAGAGCTCTTGACTAATGGACGTCGTCGGGCTTTTCTGCAGCGGAGATTGGGAACTATCACTATGGCCAGAACCACCCGATGAAGGTGCGTGCGGTATCGTTACGCATGTTTGTGTTGGTCGACGAATAGGCTGCTGATGGTGTTACGTGTTGTGTTTACTGTAGCCTCATCGCGTCCGCATGGCGCACAACCTGATCGCGAACTACGGGCTGACGAAGCACATGGAGATCTTTGTACGTTCGAACGCTCTCTCTTTCTTTGTTGATACGTGTTGGTGATGTGAGCTGTACAGTACGGTACACTCGCTTGCTTGTTTGCTTGCCTGGAAAGATCCTGACCATCTCTCTGTGTGTATTTGCGTCTGTTTATTTACGAAAGCGTCCTCGCCTGGTGGAGTGGGACGAGCTCACGCGCTTCCACTCGGACGACTACATCCACTTTTTGCGGCTCGTGACGCCGGACAACATGCACGACTACCTGCGTCAGCTGCAGCGCTTCAACGTGGGCGAGGACTGCCCCGTGTTCGACGGCGTCTTTGAGTTCTGCCAGATGTACGCATCCGCGTCGATCGGTGGTGCGGCCAAGCTGAACGAGGAGTCCGCGGACATTGTCATTAACTGGTCCGGCGGGTTGCACCACGCGAAGCGCTCGGAGGCCTCGGGCTTCTGCTACGTGAACGACTGCGTGCTGGGCATCCTGGAGCTGCTCAAGAAGCACCAGCGCGTGCTCTACATCGACATCGACATCCACCACGGCGACGGCGTCGAAGAGGCGTTCTACACGACGAACCGCGTCATGACGTGCTCGTTCCACAAGTACGGCGAGTACTTTCCGGGCACGGGCGACATCAAGGACATCGGCTACGGCGAGGGCAAGAACTACGCCGTGAACTTCCCGTGCCGCGACGGCATGGACGACGAGAGTTTCACGAACATCTTCCGGAGCGTAATCTCGAAGATCATGGAGCACTTTGCTCCCGGCGCGGTCGTGCTGCAGTGCGGCACGGACTCGCTCTCGGGCGACCGCCTCGGCTGCTTCAACCTGTCGGTGAAGGGCCACGCGGACTGTGTGGCGTACGTCAAGAGCTTCAACGTGCCGACGCTGGTGCTCGGCGGTGGCGGCTACACGCTGCGCAACGTGGCGCGGTGTTGGTGCTACGAGACGTCGGTGCTCACGGGCGTCGACGTGCCGGACGCGATGCCGTACAACGACTACTTCGAGTACTACGGGCCCGAGTACCGCCTGCACATGCCCGTGAGCAACATGGAGAACCTCAACACACCGTCGTACCTGAACGACATGAAGCGCATACTGCACGAGCAGCTGCGCCAGATCGAGCCCGTGCCGAGCGTGCCGTTCCACCAGGTGCCATCCACGACGCTCCAAGACGACCGCGAGGGCGCGACGAGGGACCAGGAGCAGGATGACGTCGAGATGATGGACATCTCGGGCGACAAGCAGCACCAGCAGCAGCTCACGATGCGCGAGAGCGCGCAGCACCCGGCCGAGTTCTACGACTAGCAATGTTTGCTTTCAGGGAAGCATGAGAGAGAGCATGGAAAGGAAAGAGAAGGTGTTGTGTGTGGGTGGGAAAGGTGGGACTTGAGAGGAGCAACATGCCCAATAAAAGGAGCTTGGAAGTCCAACGGATCCATTTCGTTCGCGATAGTTTCGTTGGAATGTGGAGGGTGCACGAAGAGACGCGAACCCCACGCTCCGAAAAGATCTCGTCTTCCTTGTCCGCTTTCAACTCTCATCTTTCGACACATCATCATTCGATATACTGGGTTAGTATACAATAGAATATCATCTAGTCTTGCTTTCACTAAATAGGCTTCTTGTAATATTGTCCGGTTGAGCGGTTGCTCGTTCTCTGCGATCTTGAAATGTTCCCCGAAGGTCGCGCGAAGGCGCAGCAGGATTATACCCCCACAGCCCGCACGCGACTTCAGTCACTCAGTCAGTGGTGGTTAAGCCGACGCGACTGCTGCACTAACGACACACGAGACGCCAGGCGCCATGACCAAGGAGACAGGTGCGTGTAGAACCCCATGCTTACTACACGAGTGTATCTGCGTGTCTCTGTGTACCTCTACGTGGCCCCTGTGCTGCACGCTCGGTCCCATAGTAGATACGTGCGGACGCAAATGTGCTGAGAACGTTTTGGTGTTGGCATCTTTTCCATTTTCTATCTGTCAGAGGACGACGTGCTGGGCGAGCTCTACGGCTGGGACGCGGTCATCGACGACCCGAAGCGCGACGAGGACGATGCACTGGACGCGTACGAGGAGATGATTCAGTTGGCGAGTCGCCCCGATGACGCCAAGCTGCTGGCGGGTCGCCCCGAAGACGCGCTCGGCCTCGCAGCGCAGCTGCTGACCAAGCACTTTTTCAAGTTCCCGCACGTGCATTTGAACGTGATTGACGTAATGCTCGCGCTCTGCGGCGCGCAGCGGCCTCTGGCGGTGCGTATCCATACGATCCGCTCGCTGATACAGATCGTGAAGACCCCTCCGAGCGACAAGGAGCCACTCGCGAGCGAGTGCACGGATCGCATCCAGGACGTGATTGCGAAACTTGTTGCGAAGGAGAAATCAGGCGTGATCCTGCGCCACATGAACGAGCTGGGCAAAGCGCTCAAGGAGCGGCGCGAAGTGGTGGCGCAGGTCCTGGCTGCCGAGAGCAAGCTCAAGGAGCGACGCGCAGTGGCCGAGATTGCAGAGAGCAAGTCCGCGAAGAAGAAGAGCGCCAAGGCCGAGAAGCTCAAGAAGAAGGCGGACAAGGTGGCCGAGATGGAGAAGGAGCGCGAGGCGAAGAAGACGATGAAGCAGCTGTTGCCCACGGCGTCCACGTTCTCGTCCGCATTGCGCGCACTTCAAGAAGAGGCCGCAGTCGCTCAGGAGCAGCCGTCCGCTGACCGCGAGCGACACAAGCAGCTTCGCCGAACGAGCTCTGAAGACTATGTTGAGAAAGGTGAGGAGGCTTCTGCTATTGTTGTTGCGTTGATATGCTATGAGCCAGTTGCTGACCATGTAGCTATGTGTCTGCGTAGACACCGTGAAAGGCTTGCGTGACGACCGACGCAGCAAAGACGAGAGCGCCGCGTCTGTTAGACGAGACAGTGATGAGAGACGGACGCGTATCCAGGAGCTGTTGGCGGTACCTGCTGATCAGCCCAGAAACTCACCAACCAATGCCGGCGGCTTCAACCCACAGAACTGTCCACCCGGTCCGTACCTCTTCATTGGAAACCTGCCGAGCGATCTCCGCAGCTCGGACATCGTGGCGTACCTAGCGGAAGTCGACCCGAGCCTGACGTTGCAGAGCGTCCAAGTGAAGTACCCGAACCGCTTGAACACCAGCGGCTACGCGTTTGTAGGCCTGAGCACGACGCAGCTCGCTCGTGAAGCGATCCGCTTTGTGAGCAACGTGAAGCTCCATGGTCGAGTCATGCACGCAAACTTTGCGCGCGGGCCTCCGTGCCACATCCTCTCGTTCGTCGAGCGCAGTGGAAAGGGCCGGAGCATGGAAGACGTGGACGCCGTGCGCGATTTCAATTTTGCCAGATGCAACCGCACGGTCTGGGAGCGTTTGTGCGACGAGCTGCGAACGTATGGCGAGTTCGAGGAGATGGAGGTTGGCAAAGTCCGCTTTGACAGCCTTGAGGCTGCGAAGGAGGTGATTCGCAATCACCACATTACGATCGAGAGCTACGAGATCATCCCGATCTACGAACCGGAAGAGCAGCTGAAGAACGACAGCACGCGTCGCTATGTGCAGCCACAGCTGTCGTCGTCCAATGCAGCTCGACAGAGCTTCTCGCTCAAGTCTGGACGTGTTGGTACGTGTCTGAGCTGTTTTTCTACCATCGAACTGTGTGGGCCCAGTCAATTGACGATCGTTTGTTCTATCTGTTTGGTGTCACGCAGTCGGAGACCGAGATTTGAGCAAAGAGAGTGAAGTGATGCCACCAAGTGAACCAGCGAGCGAGCATCGTACTGAAAAACTTGACCAAGTGACTGATGGACGAAGTGACAAACGCGATCGAAAGAGCGACGAGCGCAAGAGCCGAAAGCGAAGCCCAAGTCCGAAGAAGAACGAGCGTAATGACCGAAAGCGTAGTCCGGGTCCTAAGAAGGATGACGAGCACAAGGGTCGGAAGAGAAGCTCGAGTCCAAAGCCAAACGAGCGCAAGAGCCGCGAGAGGACTCCAAGTCCTCTGAAGAAGAAGCGTGAGAGTAGCAGCAATAACAACTACCAGCAGCGACACTCTCGATCGCGGTCTGCGTCACCAGTCCCCATGAAACCAAAGCAGCAGAAAGAACAAGAAACTCGCGGTCGTCGCTCTGGATCGCACTCGAGATCGCCGTCGCCGATCGCGAGTTCTCGCAAGCAGAGCGCAGCGGCTCGGGGTCACTCCAAGTCTCGCTCGATGTCCCCTGTTGTGAGTAAGAGGCAGTCGAAACCTCGAGCGAAGCACTCGCCATCCCGCTCGATATCTCCTCCTGCTCCAGCACCTGCGAGAAAGCAGAAGAGCCGAGCGGCGCGTTCGACATCGCGCTCGGCGTCTCCAGTTGCGTTCAGAAAGAGAGACTCTCGCCACCGATCCAAGTCGCCTGGGCCGCCGCCACACGCTCAGAACAAGAAGCATGAGCTGGATTATGAAGGTCCTATGAGAACGCAGAACCGAGCTGATCGATCCCGTCCGAGATCGCCTATTGTCGCAAAAGAACGCAGGTCTGCACCGCGTCGCGAGTCTCCTCCAGCGCTTTTACCGATGCCAGTTGACAGTCGTGGCCCGCCTGAACGAGCGCAGTCTCGTCGCAAATCGCGATCGCGATCTGGTGAACGTGAACGCGACCGCTTCGTGCCTCGCGACATGAGTTCGTACGGCCCCAGTCGTCGCGAAGATGGAGGTAAACAGCAGCAGCACGAAAGGGAGAGAAATCTGCGTGACAACAATGACCATCCGTTTGAACGGAAGCAGCACGAGAGAGAGAAAAGCCTTCGTGACAATGACCAGCCGCGTGAGCGCTCGCGTCTACAGCCAGAGAGACGCAGCAGTGGCGCCATGTCACGATATGGCCCAGCGGCGGGTAGTGACATCCCAACCGAGCGACCCAGTAACAACAACAACCATGGTGGTCGCGATGAAAGACGCAACGACCGCCAGGCGCCAAAGCGAGACTACCGTGATTCGCCACCACAGCCTCCGAAGCAGTCGATCCTTGGTGACCACGTCCAGGGGCCTCCTCGCACTGAGCAACGTCGTGGCAGCCGCAGTCCTCCTCGCAATGAACAACATCGTAGTAGCCGCAGTCCTCCTCGATTCGGAGGCGACAGGAATCGCTCAAACTCACCTCAAAGCAGACGCCCATTGAGTGATGGTCCACCGCAGCGCGCATCACCAGGCGACAATGGTGGTCGAGGTGGTCGTGAACGTGAGCAACTGCGTCCATTGGAACGCAAGAACAGTGGTTCTCGTCGTGACGACCGCTCGATTGCAGAGGTTGCGCGCGAAGAGCAGGAGCGCATCGATCGCCTGCAGCAGCAGAGTCGCCGCGACTCGCATCCTTCTCTGGGAGGTAATTTGTCGCGATACGGCGATGCCGGACGAGGCGAGCACTTTGGGACTCCGCCGCCTCGCGATGGAGGTCGTCCGCGTGGAGGGAGTTTCCAGAAGCCTCGCAGCCGCAGCCGAAGCCCGTTAGGTCGCCCGATGCAGCCGGTGCAGCAGCGCTTGAATGACTTTCCACGGGACCGCGGCCATCAGTCTCCTCTGATGCCGCCGCATGTGAGAGATCTCAACCGCGGACTCAAGAACTTCCCGCAATTTGACCACCAGCACTCGCGTGGAAACAACATGCGGGACTCACCGAGCTTTGAACACCAGAGGCGCGGATACAACATGAGAAGAGACCCGCCGCCACTTGATCTACCGAAACGTGAGCGACGCGAGTCGGACGGTGGACGCTTTGAGCGTCGCGGCCGCTCGCCCCCACCGTCGTCGTTGATGGCAGCGAACGACCGTCGCGCTCCTGCGCCAACTGTTGGTGCTGGGGAACAACGCCACCGAAGCCGCAGCAAGACGCGTGGGCGGGTGGACGAGCGCGAGCGTGACCAACGCAAAGAAAGTCGTTGTAGCGAGAAAGAGTCGCGTGCTTCGAACGATCAGAACAACCGCAACCGAGCCAACGACCAGGGAAAAGACCGCAGCAAGGGCCGCCAGCAGCCAGACTCGCCAGTGCTGCCTACTCCACCCACTGGCAAGCGCCTGCGATCGCGATCGCGATCACCTCCATCGCCTGTCCTCCGTGACAATTACCGCGCGAAAACAGGTCGCGCGCGCAGCCGCAGCCCGATCTTGAAGAAATCTGCTGCTGCTCACAATGATGATGATGCCCCAATGTTCGCTGAGAAGAGGCGTCGGATTGATGATGATGACGACTTTGTGCTGCCGAAGCCCGCGAACTCTGCTGTGTTTGACGACATGGACGAGATGATGGTAGACTACGAAGAAGACGACTGAGAGCTGACGTGACTGCGTGACATTGGAATGGACTCGGTGGTGTTGCTGAGAGCGGCCACACTGTCCACCCATCGCGCAGCCCTTCGCTGTTGAGAGAAGAAGAACGAAGGGAGCGCCCTTTATGAAGATTTATACTGCGTGTGTGCTTTGGTTCCCCATGTATGAACGAACCAACAACGAAGAACAAGCAATGGGGATGCCTTTCAGGGAATTAAGAGAAACAGAAACAAAAAGGAACCAAGATGCGAAGAAAACCTCAAGGCCGCCGCTGCTGCTGCTGTTGCTGAGTTCTCCCGCCGTCTGCTGGATCTTCTCCGCATGTCACCTTTGCTGGTGACTGCACTGCGCTCGTTTGGCTGTTGGAGAAAGCATTGGGTCTTCTCTTACTTTTCTTCTCAGCGGAGAAAAGACGAACATCTTCGGTGCGGAACAAAAGAAGTGACTGTGAGAGCGTGTGGTGAATTCGATCTTCATGTGACGGACGAGACGGACTGATACGACCCAAAGCATCCAGTGGCGTTTCAATTCAGTTGGATCGGGATGACTCCCTCCTTCGCGCCGTCCTTCGCTCGCTAGACTCCATCCCCTCTTCTTCGTCCCCGCTGTCTTTTCTCGCTTCAAATTTCTTATTCGCAGCGGCGAAAGTGGAAACTGGTGGTCGACATTTGCTCTTCGTTCGACAATTTCACACACTTCCAGCTCAGATCGTCTCTCAGTTTCTTCTCCGTGGTTCACCATGCTTCGCCCCAAAGTTCTCGTTGCGTGGGCCACCGTCACCACTACCACTACACTCCTCCTCTTCTTTTGCTGCTCCAGACAAGTGAGTGGGAACCTCATCACGGACATCATCGACGTCAAGAGTGTGTGCCCGCCGGACTCGATGCTGTGCGCGCACGGCGGCCGCGCGTTTCGCGACCGGAACCACAACTGCGCGTTCACACCGTGCGAGTTTGTGTCACCGCCCACACACGTGCCGACGCCATCCCCCGGTACGCAGCGGACGCAGAACGCGACTGTTTGGTTCCGCAACGACGAGTTCTTCGTGCCACACGTGAGTTTCCGCGACCTCAAGCGTGGGAAGGCGATCTCGGACCGCGTAACCAAGGCGCTGCTCGCCAAGTCCGAGCGCTCGGTCGAGTGGGGCAAGATGCGCGGGAACATGGACGTTGTGGACCTCATCGCGGTTCCGTTGCGCTTGTCAGAGCACCAATTAGTTGGTGGAAACCGCACTGAAGCTCACAATGAACTCCTGGACGAAGCGCTGACGACCGGAGGTGACCTGACGCTGGGGCAGCAGGGCAGAATGCTGGTGGCATCGCGCAAACCGTGGACGCGCTTTGCGTTCTTTGGCTGGGTGGCCAGGCATCCCACTCCCGGTAATGTCCAGAAGCTGATTCACGTGGTCCAGGAGGCCAACAGTCTCGACACGCTGCTGAAGGAGAGTCAGCAGCAGCCCCTCCAAGTGCTCGACGTTGTCGCTGAGCTGGCCCCCCAGCAAATCTTCGTGGTGCCGTCGCTCGTGCTGCTAACTAAGGGCGATGAGCAGCATAGTCAAGATTCAGTTCAACACCAAGACGACCAAGACAGCGAGCCAAAAAAGACAAACTGGTTGACCAGCCAGCCGGACGCCTCGCAGGCTCAGGTGTTTGCATTCCTGGAGCGCCGCCTAATGACGATGGGTCACTTGGAGCCGCCGCCGCCGAACAACACCGCCGAGACGTCGACGTCAAACGTCTCGAGGCTCAAGACCAACAACGCGACGATCGCCAACGCGTTTGTCGACAAGGAGCGAGCGCGACGGAGTTTTAACGAGAGCGTCAAGTTCACGACGCGATTCAAGGACGAGAGCGCGTCGATCGTGGCGTTCCTCACGCCGTTTGCGAGCCTCGTGGGCGACAACAGACAAGAAGACAAAGGTACGTGCACGAATACGTCTGGTGTGTGGAATTTCACGATGGTCTTGTGTGATGTGTTTGAAAAGATGCGGCGTGAGGAGCCGCACTTTGCCAGTGTGCCGCTCACGGACCTGGTCGTGAAGGCGCCTGGCGTTGACACAATCAATGACGAGCACTACAGTGGCAACGCGACGGGAGGCGGCTTCGTCTTCTCTTGCTGGTTCTATCAACAGATCGAGGACGAGTGCGGCCTCCCGGTCGCGAACGCCTCAGCCACGATGCGCGCTGTGCGCTACTACCACGCGTGACTTTTTATCCTCGTGAGTACGTGAGAAATACACGTGCGCTTTGTGATCTCTTGTGAATCTTGCAAAGCACGAAGTGTGAAGTAGTTGCGATCGCTTGCAGGTACCGTAGTCAGTCACGTTCCTCTAATGAGTAACTCTTGAGTCATTAGTGGTGCTGAACCCATGACTCTTCAGTTGTGTACCCATGTTGATTCGACCCGTTACGACACAAGTAGGTGCAACCCGTTGCAACTCGCTGGATTTTAGCCCGTTACACCACGATTTAGCGGATAGTTTGCTTGAATGCGTAAAATCCACTGTAAAAAACACCATCGTTGATGATCCAGAGGAGTTAATTGCGTGTTCGTTGAAGCTGATTTTTATGTCGAGAAATCAGTATGTTTTGATAACTGGCGTGTGGCTTGAGTGGAAAAGCGTACCACATGTGAGCAATCGGATCCCCATTGCCTTGTGAACGCATGTCTGGAGCAGAAGGCAGTAAACTACACCTCTTCACGCCCTCATCCACAGACCTTTTGCCAGCTGGGATGATTTCTGAGCGTGCGCGTCACTGGTTGTTTTCATTTTCATGTGTTTTTTTCTCTCTCGGGTCGCTGCTCTCAGCGGACACCTTGCCACACTTGCGCACGCCACCCACTGCACATTTTCAACGGGTTGCATACTTGCTGAAAAGATGTAGGAAATTTCGCAGAAGGTCTTTTTTCCACCAATCATATGTCTCAGATTTACATAAAAAGGGAAATTATAAATTCTCAGCCAATGATATGTGATTATAAAAGACATTTGCACCAATCAGAGGCACAGTTGCAGTGATTGTAATTTTATGTTCATCTCTGGCCCTCGGGAAACGGGTTCTATGGTAAGATTGTGGGTTTGCCAACCATCCTCGCTTACATACGCAGACAGTGCAGACTGCTGGTCGGTCTGACAACTCTCGCTTTTCTCAACCGACCCATTCATCCAATTCGCCCACAAGAAGACCATCACGAGCGCCAGCAGCATTCGCCGATTCCCCCGCCCGTCTCGACCGCACGCAGCGAAGTGAGTCTACACACGCCACCAGCACCACCACCACAGAGCTCTTACACCCACAAGAGCTCCATGCTCCCATCGTCCTCTACCTCCTCGTCGCTCTGCTGTTGCGACATGGGCATCTTCGACTTCTTCCGCTCGCGCTCGTCGCGCCGCAGCAGCTTGAGCAACAAGAACGGCAGCAACGCCAACGCCAACGCGGACGTGCCCGCGCAGCCACCTACCAGAGGCGTCTCTCACAGCAGCAGCAGTACGTTCAATGGCGCTCCCGTGGAAGTGGCCAAGCCACCTGCAACTGCACCAGCAGCGTCGAAGGCGCCGGTGGCGGCGTCGCTGGATTCGGCGGCTACGACTGCGTCCGTCGGCTCCAACAACAATAACAACAACGATGAGGATGAGGAGGGCGACTCGAGCGACAGCGAGCTCAAGTTTCCCGCACCGGTGAACCTCGGCAGCATCCAGAACTACGAGATCGTGAAGGAGCTCGGGCGCGGCGCCACGGCAGTCGTGCAGCTCGGCAAGCAGAAGGATGGCGAGCAACTCGTGGCGCTCAAGGTGTTCAAGACATCGCTGCTGAAAAAGATGCGCGAAGTCAAGCGTGTGGGCCGCAAGATGGTCGTGTCCACGGCGCTCGACAAAGTGCAGATCGAGATTGCGATCATGAAGAAACTCAAGCACGTGAACCTGCTCAACCTGCTCGAGGTCTTTGATGACGACTCGGAAACGCTCGTGCTTATGCTCGAGTACGCGCCGCTGGGCCAGATCATGCACTGGGACGCGAACGAGCGCGTGTACAAAGCCACGAACAACCAGATCGTGGCCGGCGGCAGCACGTTGTTCCAGGAGGACGAGCTGCGTAACTGCACGCGCCAGCTGCTGCTCGGCCTCGAGTACTTGCACGAGAACAACATTTGCCACCGCGACCTGAAACCGGAGAACATCCTCGTGGCGGGCGACGGTGTCTACAAGATCGCGGACTTTGGCGTCGCGCACCTGTTTGACGAGACGAAAGAGGCGGCGGCCGCAGCTGCAAACTGTGGCAGCGACAATCAGCTGGCGTCGCCAGAGAAGAAGAAGGGATACGTGTCGTCAACGGCGGGCACGTACGCGTTCATGGCACCCGAGACGCTCAAGGGCGGCGCGTACGACGCGTACGCCGCGGACGTGTGGGCTCTCGGCATCACGCTGCACGCGTTGGCGCTCGGCCGCATTCCGTTCTACGACCCGGACGTCGTGGCGCTCTTTGAGCAGATCGAGTCGAATCCGATCATTTTGGAGACGGCGGACAACAACAACGAGGGCACTGGCGTGTCGAGCGAACTGGCTGAATTCATGTACGGCTTGCTGGAGAAGGATCCGGAGAAGCGGTGGAGCCTGGCGCAGTGCAAACAGAGCCCGTGGTTGCTCGAGGGCCTCGACGAGGCGGCCAAGAGTGTGTTCCTGAACACCAAGTACGAGCAGGTGATCGTGAACTCAGAGGACGTGATGAACGCCGTGACCAAGGTGTCGTCGTTCAATGTGCTGCTGCGCGTCAAGCTCGGTGCGAACCGGTGGCTGCGCAAGGCGCAGAAGTCCTCAGACGAGCGCCGCCGCGCGTCCATGAACTCGGACGATTTCCCGCGCTCGGCGCCCACGTCGATGAACTCGGTGGACGAGAGCCCCGAGAGCCCCGAGATGGAGAAGAAGCAGGACGTGAAGGCGTTGTCCGATAACCAGGCAGAGATTTGAAGCAAGAGGAGGAGGCTTGCGCCGTGAATGTGGTGCACTGAATGAACAGAGCGACGCAAGGCTTCTCATCGAGGTTGCGTCTTGTCTTGCCAGTTAAGAAATTGAATAGCTATTATGCCAACTTTAACATTGCGATAACCGATTTTTATTTTGTTCTAGGTTTAGGGTCAGAGAACGTGATGCTCTAGTAACGAAAAATGGAAGCAAAACCTACCAAGCGCAGTGCTAAAACTGGGGATTTTTGTATCAGAATCTGCTGTTTGAAATGTGATGCATTTATCTGGACTCACAACCATACAAACGCCAAGTCTATATGCAGCGAATTCAATCCTATGTATTACCGACGACAGCGGGTTACACATCTTTCTGCCAAAAACATTGCACTGTTTTAGCTGATACAACTTGGCGTTTGTATGGGCTGTGGTGCTGAGTTTTATCTAAAACTAAACAATAGGAATTTCTAGTACACAGCAGAACTTGAATTTTCTGCTTCTTTTTCCAAAATTTAGATATCCCCAGATTCTCATTTTGTTTTTTGGTGCTTTTGAGAACTTCTAGCCGCTCATTTTCACTTTTGGGACGAAGGCACGTGACGCAATGGGACGAGCGGACAAGGGCGAAACAGCCGGCAAAACCAAGGTCCACAGGTCGCTCAAGACCGTGGGCCGCAAGAACACGATGCTCCGCGACAACACTGTTCGTGTGATGACCTCTCTTCGCGCTCAGGGTGTTGCCATGAAACTCCTCGTTGCGGCTGGAGGCGCCCCAAAGAGCGCCACTTACTCTCGCATGCGGCTCCTCGTAAACCTCCCCAGCACGCCTACGAGGTCACAAGGACGACCCCCGCTCCTGTCGGACATACAGCTACGCGATCATGCGCGTTGGTGGGCCGAGAACCCGTACTCTATCGTGGAAGATCACGCTGCAAGGATCATCAACACGTACAATATCCCATCATTATCGGACACATACACCCGTCGCTTCATGAAAGATCACCCGCTCGAGAAGCGCACGATCTTCGGCGGTCCTGAACACGCGGAGGTCGCCGAGTCGGCAGTTCTCGAGGCCCTGTACGCGGTGAAGTCAGCATCTTTATTTGGATGTACATCCTGACGAGTAAAGAGGCAAGTGTCCTAATTGTGTGTCCTAATTATCTACTGTACATGATGTGTCCTATTCCTATGTTAGGTTGCCTCGGCCCTGCTCAAGATCCGCGACGATGAAACGAAGAATGTGAAGATCGTGATCGTTGCTGACAAGACGAAGGCGGAGCAGAACCCGCAGATGAAGCGACTCGTCAAGGGCAACATTGACGCCCGTGTGGGCAATTCGACGATGTTCACAACAAGCTGTGCCTGATTGATCGGGCTGTCCGAATTGATGGTAAGCTGCTAATGTTTGACATGTCATGTTTGTGTGCTATTTATCTGACTACATGCGTGCGTGTGCGTTTGCAGATGTACGAGATCACGCTGGAGCGCCTGAAAGACACCAACAACGAGCGCCTCTGGCTCAACATGAACGTTAAGCTGGGTAAACTATATCTCGACATCAGCGAGTTTGGTCAGCTGCACCGACTACTGGGCAAGCTTTACGTGTACTGCCAGACGCCCGAGAACGACAACGACCAGAGCAAGGCCACGGCGCTGCTGGACGTCTACTTGCTCGACATTATAGCTTCATACCTCAGTCCATTGCTCATGACAGCAAGAGCGTGCTGTGCTCTGTCGTCACGGTAAAACGAACAAGACTGTGCGTTCAGGACACTGCGGTCGAGCTGAGAGGACCGCTAGGTCGAAGACTCTGCAACG